>JAODTR010060122.1:0-17009 GCA_025399935.1 Amblyopsis rosae
CTCGCCCCCCTCTCTCCCCCCCCCCCCCCCTCTCTCTCTCTCTCTAATTTAAGCTCCAGGCCCTGTGTGGGGAGAGCGGGGGAGTGGGGAGGAAGCAGAGACCCTCCTTCCAGACAGAAGTGGTAAAGTGGCGGTGGGGTGGTGTCAGGGTTAGGGAAGGAGGGGGTTGTGGAAGGGTGGGGGGTGGGTGGGGGGGGGGTTATGGCGGCGAAGTTGGGGCCCAGCTCCCTAGAGTGGAACTGATGGCTGCTAAGCTCATCAATGGGGATGAGTCATCTAAGGCCTGCCTGTCTGCCTGCCCGAAGTGCTGTGTGGTGTGGAAGAAGGCCAAGGCTCTGGCTGTGACTGGCTGCTCTAGCGGGAGGTTCCTCGCACACGGTCGGAAGAGAGCTGTGGGTATAACGACTTGTTAGGAAATGCTAAATACAGGCTGCATTTCTACCACGGGGCATGACAGCCACTTCACCGGTGACTGTGTGGGACAGGGATATCTCTCTGGTGCCATTAAACGGCAGTGTGTAGGATTACGCAACTTTGGTATTTTCAGTATTTTTATACCTCCAGTTTTGGTATATTTTGGTATAGTGTAGCATTACTATTAGTAATATTAATACTGACAGTAATAGCATGCAGTAGTAAGCATTTCACCTCCAACTGACATGAAACCCTTAAGAGGAGCTATGAGCATGAACCCATGCATTGCCACATGCACAAATACATGCCAAGCATTGTGACTAAAGCCTAGTCTGCCCTAGGCCTCTTCTGTACATGAGCACTACGTCACATAAGCACCTCTGTGCTGAACATCCAGCACATTGCCCCCTGTAAGCTCGGCACAGGACTCTCAGACTTTTGGGTAAGTGATACTGTCGATTCCCATCGGCTGTCAGCATTATCACTCACAAGTCATTTCCGCTGCGGTGATAGCGCAGTGCTTTATTTTCCAATTTAAAATAGTATATTTTTTCTTGTCGTTTTTATATACTTTTAACAAATTCCTAAATGTAAATTTAACGTCCTATTTGGTAATTGAGTTACGTAGTGGATCGTCGTGCATGTCAATCAAAATACCTCTCTTTTCAAGTAGGCGGGTACTGATGCAGTTGGATTTTATGCAAAGACTAAGTCTGCATCCTCTAGCTGGCTCTGCGAGACTACCAACCATAGAGGCTTGTAAGCTACATGGCATTTTCACACACGTCTTTGAAATAATATACATATCTGCAATATTTGCAAAAATATTCACAATATAGTTGGAATATTATTTCGATGTACTTTATATAGGCCTATATATGATATGGAAAGTACATAGGTTTCAGTTTGACTGTGATATACAGACATCTGTACAGTCAAGGTTTTCACACCAACTTCTCTTATAATCTGTAAGCAGCAGCTAACGTTAGCATGTCAAAGGCATAGACTATTGCTGAATGGAGAACAGCATAGGCTCACATTAGTGACCCCATTAGTGACAGCATCATGTGAACTGTAAGGCAAACAACGTCGACTGACGCGTAATGCTGAGCCTGAGACAACACAGTGTTGTTAGTATAACGTCTGAATGTTTCTTCTCCTGCTTGTTAGTATCAATGTTTGCTTTTATGTTCTCCTCCTGCCGGCGTCATTGCAATGTCAGCACATTCATATGCAGTCAGCTGTGTGTGTGTGTGTGTGTGTGTGTGTGTGTGTGTGTGTGTGTGTGTGTGTTGAGAGAGAGCCTCAGAGCTTTACTGCAATTCTATAGCACGGTAGTAATGTGATCGCCTGAAATCAATGCAAAGTGAAAAACTTAGGTTGGCATTGTTCTGCGCGACCATATTAGAGTGTCATAGGATGTTTGATATTTTCTTGTGATTATCCTCTCCATACTGTGACGCTATTACTGTAGGTGAATATTGCTTTCCGATCTCTTATTTTTCTGGATATTATTATTATGCCTGAAGTGCAGGAGGTCATCTTAGCATATAGCGCTGCCAACTAGAAAGCTGTCTGGTAGCATTCATACCATATTGGCCCAATGACACTCCCAGTAAATTTCCCAGCGATAATACAATATGTCCAACTACATCCCAAAAGTAATTTCCACAACAATACCCCTGACAGGAAGGCAATATGTACTGCAGCCATGCCAAATCTAATACGGAATTGCATCACAGTAGGATATGCTTGGTCTCTATAATAGATTGTGTGCTGGAGGATATTTATTTGTCTATAGATGAGTTTTTCAAGGTTTCCTAAACGTTTCATATTACAGGCGCTACATCATCCCAATATTTCTTCTTGCCATCATAAACTGTAATGTTATTTGTTGTAAATTACCAAGAAAATCGACAATTGCCCTTCCTGAAAGTTATGGATTGACGTCCAGATGTATGACCAATGACAAGTGTGAGCGCTACATGAATGGTATGCAAACTGTAAATCCCGCTGCAGTGCGCAAAGGAGAAATATGTGACTGCAATGCACACATAATGACTGTTTGCTCCATTGTGTTGCTAGGAAAGTGGATCTCTGTTGTAGTTTCTTGTTTCAGTGCAGAAATGACAATTAAATGGTTACAGTAATACAGTATTTTCATATACATAATACATCTACAGTATTAATGCCTCAGTTCAGAAGAAATTCAAAATGACAGTTATAGTAATAAAATTGTGTCAATAAGTGAACAAATAAAGTAGCAGTAGACATTTTCTTACTGCGATAGCTTACCAGCAAATAAAGCATGGAAGCCTCACCACTTATAGATGGGGGGTGGGGTTGGGGGTGAGGTGGAATGCGTTTACGTCTGTTTAGCCTGATGGTGAACAATGTGAAGGAAATGTCTAGATCTTCTCATCTTTTTCCCAAACACACTCTATATGTACACAACACGAGATCAAACGTACCATATCAGCGCATAGTTGCTACAAATGCACTCTAAAGCCAATGATGTCAAACTGTGAAAAGTTATTTTGGTCAAAAAATATGATTTTATATTTGATTGAAATGCTCAGGGACATTGGACATTTAACACCATTAAAAAGATACATAATGTATATGTAATATACCGTTTATTACAATCATAACACATAGGACACATAGGTTCCTGTACATGGATTTTGTTTGTTTGTCCATAACACTAATTACATTTCAGCACTTCTCTTTCGCAGTTTCCAGGGCTGCAATAATTGCATCATCTTTGGGTTTTTCACGTGTGTGTGTGTCCTTGCGTGCGCGGTGCGTGCGTGCCTGTGTGTGCGTGTCTATGTGTGCATGTGTGTGAAAGACAGTAATTTGATCTTCAGAGAAAATGGAAATGAATCTGCAGGCATCCTTTGGAAAATCTGCTCAGAATATGGCAAAGACCTCCCTGGTCTGAACTGCTTGTGTCTCCACAAATCAGTGGTTTGCATGACAATTAACAATTAAAAGGCAGTTTGCAGACACTTTTAAGCAACATACAATAAGTTAAATTACAAAATCCGGAACTCAAACCCACAATCTTGCGGCTGAGAGTGCACCTAGACTGTTTTGACTTTGGACAACTTTGTTCAAAGAACACAGGAAGGTGTCGCCAGTGTGTTCAGGCTAACAAAGTGGCTTCTCGTGGTGAAACCTAAACACACACCTGTGAGGTCAGAATTAAAAATGGGCCCGAGCATGTAGTCAGCAGAAGGCCACAAAGCTGCGCTACACTTACAAAGTGCCAGCAGCTGAGATGTGCTCCGCTTTGCCTTATCTCCCCATCGGCGCTCTATTTGCAAAGGTGAACCACAGACATGGCTGTCCTGTGCAAAGAAGGCAAGGGAAGACGACATCAAAAGACAAACCCAAGCAGATATTATCTGGAAGGGGGTAACAGAAAATTCTGCTGGGTCCTAAGTTCCATCCGTCCACTCCCCTCGATGTCTGCCGCTTCTCCACGCACCACATTAAAGACCCATATCTCACATGTGACCCAAAATCAATCCCAGGCCCTATTGATCATTTTAGAACATAGCAGGTTGTGCTATATAACACTTTAAATGAGGTGGGCGGAAACAAACGCTAAAAAATCGCTGTCCATGCAAATAACTTGTGTGTGTGCGCGCACGTGCGTGCATGCGTGGGGCCGTGCACACGTCCATGCTGGCATAAGCATTCACATGACGTCTTGTGACTTGAAACTGTGTTGTGTCCTTGTTTTAAAACACAAAACAGGTCTCTATAAGCTATATTACTAGTCCAGTCCATAGTCATTTGAGCTGACGTGTACGTGCTAAATGCTTTGACCCATGGGTCGGCTTAGGATGCCATGGGCATGTTGTGTTTTACACATTCACTGTTTGTTAACCAGGCAGAGCAGGAACAGATCATTACTGTCACTGCGAATGTTGCTAATGTCGCAAATACAGGGGCTGCAACCGCAGGTCGCTAACACTAACATTTTAGCTCCACCATATTCCCTGAATTAGCACTGGTTTTATTTTGGCCAAAGCAAATGCCTTTTGAGTCATTCTTTTCTCTATGGTATGTGTTTGCACAGTAAATAACCCCACACATTATGACCAAAACACACCAAGTCACTTTTTGTTGTCCTTGTGTATACATACACTTGACTAAAGTGTTCTGATGTTGAGACCGACAAACTCATTTGACTTTATCGGGTGCGACCTAGATTTCGATTTCACACGGATTCTCTCCTGCAAACCTCAGAGCACAACAGGAGGTTTCCTTTTGTTTTGTCTCATGTGAACAAAGAGAGAGAGAGAGAGAGAGAGAGAGAGAGAGAGAGAGAGAAAGACAGAGAGAGAAAGACAGAGAGATGAGTTCTTTTGAACTGATTCTCAATGCAGCGGTTATCCCCCGTTGCCTTGAACCAGGGCTCCATTGACATTCACATATGCTTCAACCAGAGAAGAGCTTCAAAGCGGCTTTGTGTTTGCACACCTGCCTGGTCGTTACTTATCGGCAGGCTGACGTCTTCACATGAGACACAACAAGCACAAGGCAGGAAGTGGAAGAACTTGGTAATAAGTGGTAACCGGTGACATATGTCCCAGCATGCATTTCATCAAAGTATACCTACAGTACAGAAGAACCACCGCAGAGCAGCTACCGTGTTGAATTGAAAAAGTTTCTCTCTGCCTTCCAAGATGATACAACTTTATGATAGCTAATTAAAGTGGCAAATAATGCCATATAATTGCACAGTAGTAATAACTGAAGAGGTGCCCCTGTGCTCAAGAAACTAGTGAATCAGAAATTCTCCCTGGGTAGTGGAGAATGTTAGTGAGAAGACGTCTTAATGTCCTTTTGGAGGCATTTATACTTCCGTCAAATTATAATTTCTACAGAAAAAGTTGGTTGCATGTGATTGACACACATTGTGACACTGAAAGTTACTTCTGGTGATGGAGGTGTCGGTGAAGGGACCAGCCACGATGCTGTGATTGAGTCCTGTGGCAATGACATGCTCTAATTCTCCTTTCAAAGCAGAAGTTAAATGCATCTTTTGGAGCGAAATCATAAATCGAATGCGTTATTTCCCAGGGGAGGGGTGACTTCAGTGTGTGTTTTATTGTGTGTGTGTGTGTGTGTGTGTGTCTATGTGTCTGTTTCTGTTTACATTTGCAGTCCTATACAACGTTCCGAAGGGGGATAGAGACAGGTTGCCATGGCAGCGACTTGGATGTTGCGGAATTGCAGCAGTGTTTAATAGTGTGTGTGTGTGTGTGTGTGTGTGTGTGTGTGTGTGTGCGTGCGCGATGTAGAGACCAGACAAGGATGGTACACTCCCATAATTTCGACACTCCTTGTGGAGGCACTGAAACAGAGAATGTTGCTTAAACTGACCTTTCACAATGCGAACATCAAATACGATAACTGCCACGGTAGAACTTACACCCTCTCAGGTCCATGTAACCGTTCGTGCCATTATAATAATTGGCATCCGAAAGGGCGCCGGCACGCACACACACACACACACACACACACACACACACACACACACACACACACATATGGTTGTTTGTGTGTATATTCACAGCCTTGTATCTTTACACAAGTCCAGCCAAGCCCCTGACAGATTGCACCCCTGGATGGAAACCTCTTTCTGTTTAACTTCAGTGTGTCCTCAATATTTGTTAAGGTGCTAAATAATGTATCAGAACATTTTTATTGGTGTGATGTAAACTCACGCCTTGACAGTAATTGGCTGTGCTTGGACTGCCCAGCATTTTTGTGCTTGCATTTATGGTTTGTATATAGGATTTACCACATTGCACAACTACTGCAAAACTACTGAAGAGCTGCCAATTCTGTTATAGTGACAAGAAAGCATTCGACTTTTTATCGTTTTGACGTTTTGACGTTATATTATCTTAGTAATATTAGCACTGGATTTATTATTATATTGAGGCCCATATTGACACAAAGTATACTTTTCTGTAAATCCTTTTGCTGTAACCAATCTTTAAGAAAATGTACACTGTATATACAGTAGGTAGGCTATACTCATAAAAATAGATGCATTACTAAGAAATGGCAGGAACAATGCCATGAAATCTTGTGGTTCATTTCAAACAGCCGGCAACTGGGCCCGTAGACATGCACATCAAGGCATCAAACGTGACATAAATCATAACTTCGCTCTCAACATTACTAAAAGAAACGCAAAGGTGTTTTTTTTTTGGTGCTTTTCAGCCTTACCATTTGGTGGGCTTAAGTCGGGTAGCTGTGTGATCTCATCTGTTTGGCTGTAAATGTGCCGATTATTACCCTCGCTACTTCTAAGTGAATGAGTCACCCTGTCCAATGTCAGAGCTGCTACAAGCTCTCAGCTGTCTGACTGCAAGAAGGAGCGCTCTAAGCCCATATGACGCCAATCCCCCACCCCCCAATTACTTAGTGGGAAAAAAGAAGGTCTAGTTTCGGTGACCCACCACTCATACATTAACACTTCCCCCCTTCACATCTTACCCCTGACAGTGCACGCTATATCTGCTGTATATATATATAATATATATATATATATTATATATACTGTATCCTTCCTAAATGTAACATCTCACACTCACTAATTTATGACATTTCCATGTTGACTCATCAACAGGCATAGTGTCTTAGTTTGTAGCCAGCTAGGTTACATTGAGGTCAAAGGAAATGTTGGTGTTTACTTATGATTTGCCATATATCCTGCAGCATTTGCTGCAATGCAGACTACCAGGATATTAGGTCTTAAATAAAAATAAATAAGTGTTGTTGTGATAGGGAAAGCCTCCAACTGTTTCGCTGCTGTAGGTGTAGGTGAAGGCTCCACGTGTGTCCAAACCCTGTTCACCAAGTGCATTGTGGGTTTGGTTACACTAGGATAGGGTGGTACCGTATACGGTGGGACAAAATGTCACATTGTCCCTTTAACATTGCAACCTTGCAACTAAAGAGACTGAACTAACCCAAGAGATTTACCTCACGTTTCTTTAACCGTTCAATCGTCCATGAGGAGAAATGGCTGCCGACTTGAGATGCTTCCAGTACAGAACCATGCAGAAGCTTGTCATGTAATCACAATGTGCTTCATTCGCCAGTCGCGTATGATAACACAGTCGCTCATAAACAAGCGTGTAGCGTGAAGCTCTGCGTCTGAGCACATACAGTACAATGAAAGATATTGCAACAAACGTGTAGGTTCATTCTTGCTAACTTCACCCTCAGATCAATCCAGCATCGCTCCGCGGTCCTCTGCCACGGCTTTGTTGATACGAGTGGTGTTCGCAACTTTGTTTATGTTATTATTTACTGAGCCAGGGCTGTGTAGAAGTATCAGAAAAAATGTTCAACACGCACAGAGAACGGTAAGCTAGCGAAATGCAATGAGATATTTCTTAAATTTGACAAAAAGTGTATTAGCTTAGCATTTAGCTTGCAATAGCTGACTATACCTTTAACAATCAACACACTGTTGATGACTGATGGGGGCAGCTGATTATACTGTGTATATTGATAGCCACTATTTGGCAGATATGCCATTGAGCTCTTTTCATTACTGTAGTACAGCCAGCCCCTCTCCCATGGAGGTCATTGAGAGACAATGGGAGGAAATTTGAGCATAGCCATAGCATCAATGAAACATAATATCACCCCTCACCACCCCGTGCCTCCAACCAGCATGCTCTGTCTTTTTCTCATTCTCATTGTTATCGGATTCTTCGCCACTATATATTTCACTTTCCCGTCAAAAAAATAGGCCTTAAGGGCCCAGAGGGCAGTGGAGAGCAGAATAAGCCACATACACCCATCCTTAAAATAACTTGTTTATTTCCTCTCAGTTTGAAATGAAGGACAGTGCTGATGCTCACAGCAAACCCCTTTTGGGAAGAGTTTACTACGCAAGCTACCGTGGCACTGGGACTGTATGTATAGGATTAATAATGGGGAAAGGTTCTTGTGTTTCTTAAAGCTACAGTCCTTGTTTGCATTGTAGAATGCCCACAATCTACACATTTTCCAGATCAGCTTGTTTGATTATATTTTAAATCTTAACATTAGACACTGAAAGTTGTAACAAATCTGAATATGCATTTAATGCACATGTAGTAAATATGTTCATGTTTACAGTTGATTATTTTCTACTGCAAAACCAATCTGCTTACGGGTACAAATAAAGTAACCTGTAATATTGTAATATTGTAGTAAATATTGTTTAGTAAAACCTCGGTATTGTAGTCGTATTGTGAGCTCCTACCCAACACCAAGCCCTAATGGGTTACTGGTGTGTGGGCTGGGCCCCCAGGCTCTTACCCCCACTGGTAATAACCAAGCAGTAGCCTCCGAGGCTGAAACATGAATACAAAGCGGAAGTGCCAAAAATCTGCAGTTCCTCGAATGGCCACTTGAGGTTGGCTGAAAAAAGGAGTCAATCACCATAGACTCCAATGTTAGAATGTTCGACTGTACAGCAAAAATGTACATGTTTACAGCCTGTGTGAATGAGTGAGGCTACTGTAAAGCTCTTTAAGTGGCCGGAAGGTTGGAAAAGCGCTTTACATATGCAGTCCATTTACCATTCCAGGACGTGTCTTGGTGTCTCAGTTACACACACACACAAACACAAACGCCCTCTCGCAAGCCCTCAACTTGAAGCTACGGGCAGCCTGCCTCCATTGTCTGGTGTGTACTACTGCTATAGACATGTCTGGAGAGCTAAATATGCTAGCAGCGCTCCACCAGGCATGATGAGTCACCCACACCAGCACCGTGGAAACGGGGCAAGAGGAATCTTCAGGGGATTATTACTCAGACGCATGCCCAGCTGTGACCTAGACTTAGCAGGGTCCCATGTTATATAGGTTCACAGAGTCGTGGGCCAGAGGCCATCAGTTAACATGGGATCCTTAGCAGGGTCCCGTGTTATAAAGGCTCACAGAGTTGTGGGCCAGAGGCCTGTAGAAATGTGCAATGACAGCCTACACTGTAGACACATAGGAATGACTCATGTGTGGGCCAGGTTTGTGTAAAATAATAAGGCATAATCTCTGCAGCGTGCATGAATTATTGGTCTTTCATTGTTCTCGAGCGACTGCTTATGCACAAGATGCATCTATTAGAGAACAAGGTAGGCGACACACATACAGATTAGATCTGCGGTGTTCAGAACCTCTTTCTCTATCACACACACACACACACACACACATGCATGCAGGAACGCACACAAAAACACACAGGAACGCACGCACACATACATGCATACAGGAACGCACACACACACACACACACACACACACACACAGTGAGTGGGTGTGCAACATTGTTGAACTGTGGACCGCCATTCTGAGATGAGAGGTCTCTGTTTTAAAAATTCATTACCATGTCACGGGGGCTTTTTCAGGCACTGAAAATGGAAATGTGATAATATCTGTGTGTGTGTGTATGTGCGTGTGTGCGTGTGTGCATGTACTGCTGCAATCCTCCAGCAAAGGAAGAGAGGTTAAAAAGGAACACTTCTGTCAGTGTCCTGGATCCAGCTGCGAGCATTCCTTCCTACGCCCCAGATTCCTACATGGAATTGCACAATCTCACACCCGCTGCTATTACAGAAAGAACAATGGATATATTACAATGACCCGATTTTTCAAAAGCCACATGCAAATGAAACGAAATAGCCAAGAAACATAACAGGAAATCTTGAACGACAGCTGGTGTCAACGATGAGTTTCCCAAGCGTCCCCATGAATGGCATTTCAGGAGGAAACACATTTGTAGAACACCGTGTACAGTAGCTAGAGAGCCAATGTACTCATACCCATCCCCCTCCCGTACAATTTACCAGCATGGGATATTTTCACGACTCTCGGGCTGTATCTGCTACATGCTTCTCACATGACTCGCATATTATTAGTTAGGGGTAAGCAGAACACCAATGAGATCGCGTCGTATCGCCCACGTCATGGGGGCGTGTCGCCATAGGGGTTTGTGTGTGTACGTGTGTGTGCGTGTGGATGCCCAGTCGCTGAACAGTCAGCCCTCGCACTGAAGCGCAGTGTGTGTAGCACGGCTGACATCGCACTGAATGGACTAGATTCCCAGCCACGTACGTACGACAGCACCAAGGGAGAGGATGTCTTGCTGAATCAAGGGATAGGCCTGGGAAAGTCTGCCGGCCGTCCCTTCCATCAGCGTAAAGCAACAGACGGCAAATCCGTTTGGATACTAAGACCCAATTCGTCGCAGAAAAGGACGTCGGCTCCACCACGCAACAAAGGCTCCGCACTTCTGAATGGGGTCCTCTCCATATTTAGTACATGACATTCGCCGTGCACGGATATGATCCGGGGAACAAGGCCGTGCACTGACCCGCTCCTGGCTAGTACAGAAGCTAACTAAGATAGCCCCGCACCTGCTAGCTATCACTCGTGTCTTGACTTACTGTACCGTAGCTGAATTCGTCGCCTTCAAAAAGATTCCTACGGTTTCTTTTTTTTTTTTTTTTTTTTTTTTGGGCGATTTCTGTTCGTGCCTGTTTCCAACAGCGTCTTTTTATTTTATTTTTTTCATGAAACGTGCCATAAAATTAACCGGCAAGATAAGCTAGCGATAGCCAGTTGGCTAATAGTCTTCATTCATTGCAAAGCTGACGTGTGGTAGGCTACTGTAGCGCTGCCTTTGTTGCAAAGTTACGGTCCATTCACACTGCCAGTAACGTTGCATCATATGTGTACAAAGGTTTGCAGGCAAAGTAGAGTTAATATTACTGTGTATCACCTTGACCTGTCTTTTGACTGGAAAACAAAATCAGGAAAGAGAAGCCGAAGTTTGCAATATCTGCAGGTTTCCTATTGTTTTATAACCAAAATAGTGTTTTGAGCAGCAGTGGAAGCATACTTTACATTTATTTGGTGCTGACATAAATACATTTGTTTAGTTATTACGGCGAGTTTACAACCAAAGTGGTTCCCCAGAATCGAGAGGAGGAAGACCCAGGTTTTGTGGAGTAAATATATCATTCCTCATGAACATACAGAGGTCAAATCCCATTAACATTTCGCGTTATGGGAGATCACGGCACAAATCACACGATTTTGAAGAATTGTCTTGCCTAAGGACTTCTGAGTCGAACCAGAGTTTCAGTCCTAACCTAGGGTCCCCCAGCCCGCCGGAGACCCCGGACTCCTCGCACTGTATCTCCCGGATCGGGGACTACCTTTTATTGGAACCACTCGAGGGAGACCACGTTCTTAGAGCCGCCCACTTGCACAGCGGAGAAGAGCTTGTTTGTAAGGTGAGTCTTGAGGTCTCTAGCGGGGGCACAGTTGCAACTCGCAGCCATTGCGTTAAACCTATGAATGGTATTTCGATGACTCATAGTTTTGACAATGCACCGTTCAGCCTGTATTAGTAAACACCAACCGCCATTCGTGAATCGTGCTTATTTGCAATACGCTAAAGAGCATAGAAGCGGAGAGATACGGAGGAGGACGCTTAATGGAAAAAGTGAATGAACACGGGCACCTATTGCGTGTCTCCGGCGTTGTGTGGTTTGGATTGCATGATGTAACACTGACAAAGGAGCGAGTAACCACGGCTTTGTTCTTGTTCATCATACAGTGTGTGTGTGTGTTACTTTGCACAATTAGTTCCGCGCGGAAGCGTGCTTATGGTGCACTTTTTTTGGATCAGTTATAGCCTATGAGAGAGATCACTAATAAATATTTAGTGATTTCAGTATTTGTTCCCGTTGCCAGTGCAGTGGTATTGCCCCGTCCCCCCCCCCGTCAAACACACGTTTAAAAATAGACACAAGAGCTGCAGTAGACCAAATGGCCTTTCCCACCACCCACGTAGCCTTTATTGACGTTATGTATTGCTATTTATAGTTGCACTAGCGTACCCAAGAGTAGGATAGACATTAGTTCCTTTTAAGAGGCTCGATGAATTAAAATGATGGTTATTCGCACCGCCGGGCTCATGAAAAGAGCAGCATAGCCCTCAGACATCTTGTTAGATGTAATGGCTTGACTTGGCACGTGTGGGACCTGAAGCAAGCTTTACCGTTTGACCTCGGTTTCTTTGTGCCTGTTTCAAAACAGCACCAAAGATCAAAGTTCAATACGACTGCGGTAGGATAGTACTATACTTGCCAAGATGTAAGCCTGGGTCATTGAGTACCAGAGAGTGCATCAGTGAGTGTTTGCGTTGCGGTGACTGCCAGTGGAAAAGCCGCCTGGCCTGGCTCTGCTGAAAGTCAATTAAGAGTTGCTATGGGAACCGAAAGGGACACTGCAACCCTGTATTGCAGTACATTCCAATCCACTGTCTCGCTGGTATATAACCATATAGTTCTATGCATATAACGCTGCACAGAGTATTTACAGAGTATAAGTGAAACGAGTTATATCTTATCCAGTATTAGCAGCGTGCCTAGAGAAGTGTGGGGAAAAAGGTGCCGTTTTTATTTGGCACCCGTAATTTACAACTCTCGCCCTATATGCTCCAACCCATACACATAATGGGGCCATGCCACTGACCTCCCCGCCATTAAGGCACATAAAACCCCCTCGTTTCTCTCTACGCAGGTGTTTGACGTCGGCCGTTACCAGGAGTCGCTGGCTGCCTATTTTGCCCTGGGCTGGCATGAGCACATCAATCATATCGTGGAGGTCTTGCTCGGGGAGACGCGGGCCTACGTCTTCTTCGAGCGCAGCTACGGCGACATGCACTCGTTTGTCCGCACCTGCAAGAAGCTGCGGGAGGACGAGGCCGCGCGCCTCTTCCATCAGGTTGCGTCGGCTGTGGCGCATTGCCACGACAACGGGCTGGTCCTCCGCGACCTCAAGCTGAGGAAGTTTGTCTTCAGGAACGAGGATAGGTGAGCTCACCAATCCCACCCACCACGCCAATCTCACATCGCTCTTTTCCCACAGTAATACAGTAATATTATAATCACATAATAATATTATCTAATCACTTAGTAATATTCAAATAATAAACACACATTTGCATTTTTATGGTCTTTTGTTGTGAGGTTATTATATCGTACTCCCTACACACATCCTTGTATAATTTGTGTAAAACCGAAATGCCTTATTTGCAATTCTTAGGTGCTGTACATAATGCATAATGCATTATGCCTTTTTGTGTTTCCATCTACTGTATTTGTGTGAAACGTGTTAAACCGCATGAAGGAGAAAAGATAAATGGCTAACAATGGGGGTTTTGTGTGCAGCTGGGCGTTTGTCATTCAAGGTCGCATGTCTTTTTTAGAGGAGCAAGAAGTCTTTTTAACTGACGTTCTGTACTTCCAGTGCATAGTGACCCCTGCTGGCAGCTCATGCATTTTGCACCCCCCTTTAAATCCAGGCATTGTCTGTTTCCACAGCAACTGGGCAGAACTCTAAACTAATTTAGTATGCCTCGAGTTGCACAAAGATGCTGATTCAGCACTTAAGTTTTCTTCCCATTTTCTCCCCACTGGCTACGTGTCTCTGTTTGCAGAGCCAATTCGGCCAATGCGACTTCAGGCCTGCCAGCAAACTTTATTGCTAATCTGATACTGACACTTGATGCCCTCCATATCAAAGCATGGTGTCACACTCTGGCACTGACAGTGGAAAAGGGAAGTTGAGCCGAAGCGCCTATTGAACTTGGCTCTGCTGGCCTTGTGCTCTTGGGGATGGGTCTGGGGATGACCTTACAACCAGGTAGATCTCAGTTTACATCTACATCTAACATGCTCTAACATGGACATCTGCCTGATTTAGTGCTTTTTTGTGGGGCGGGGTGGGTGGCAAGACCATATTGGCAGGGAGAATATTATTATATTAGGTTCCAACGGATGACATTTAGATTTTTGGAAGGAGGGGGGCGACTTTTCTTTTTTCTTTTTTTTTTTTATGCATGCCAGAACGACCCAGCGTTCCGTGCCAGTCGATGGGGAGGTCCACGGATTTCACCATATTATTGCCCATTATTTATCTCTGGGGGCGTTAATGAATATTTTGAGTATGTAACATTAGTTGCCAAGCACCTACAATAAATATGAGGCCACAACACATTTCTGCATCAAACTGTTTTGAGATAAATGTGCGTTGTTTCAGGCCATGCGTGGTAGATGTCTGGGCGCTGCCTACGTCAGCCTACACAGCAGAATGCCACTGGTGACACGCCTACTTAAGAGACGGAAGCATTTAATTTTCCACATTACAATGCATTGCAACGCTCCATGTTTCCATAATTCTATAATCTTTGGTGTTAGGGCGTGTCCTGTCTCCTTCCTGTCTGAAGGGACGGGATGTGGATGTTACTTTAGGCGTGTTCAGATCAGGATCCTTCCCGTGACTCTTCCGGGGCCATGCTCTGCCAATTTCTAGAGGGGGTGGGTGGGGGCCATTGAGCCAGATGTAAGGGGATAGAGTCACATCAAATTTCGACAGCATGCATTTCTGGCCGGGTTATCTCACACCGCTGTTGGTATGTGACCGACCACCAGGCTATGTAAAGTCAAAGGTCAGTGCAGCACAGAATAGCCACCTTGCAACAGGCCTGGGGGATCTTTTAGTAGCCTTAAATGCAGTGGCTGTGCTTCCATGACAACAACATGACCTGCAACTGCAGCCTAAAATGTGTTTTGAGCTGTAAAATAAGTAATATGATTGTGATGAAACGCATCAACACTAGTGTTAAAATGGACAAAATGGCAGTTTAAAAAAAAAAAAAAAAAATCTGCATTCTATGGGCGGAAAACAGATCTAAATGTCATCTTAGTTAAAAATCACCCCAGGACCTAGCTGGTTAACAACGGTACACTCCATCCACTCATACGTCATCAAATTCAGATGTTTGAGCGTTCTTCTTGTTAATGGGGTCCCCCTCTCAGTTATTTAGTAAGCCTCTAGATCCAGATGCTATTAGGTAAGATAGGCAATGTCTAATGCTATCAACAAAACAAGGAATTAGTTTACTGCTCACTCACTTTGCTGTGCTTAGCATACGCGATATGGCTGTTTGTTTGCTAGCACCATCATCGTCTTATCTTTTGCACGGATTACGTGGGCACAAATCCTGCACAACATTTCAGAAGGGGCTGTCCTCTCTGTAGGTATAACCCAAGTAGCTTACTCTCAGATGGATGAAGTGGTACTTTTTCACCGACTACGTTTGTTGACGCTATTATCACAGATCACACATACGTCTGTACGGAGAAGTGAGGAAAGGCTCAATGTGCATATGATTAGAAATAGTAATTAATTATTTACTACTTCTAATATTTTTAGAACTAGTAGTATTAATATTTGTAATTAAAAGCTAGTGCATTTTTTTTATGATTAAGGAAAGTTGATTTTAAAATGTACAGCGCAATTGCAGTCAAAGCGCCGCGCTAGTATCGAGCCTGAATTAAGTGTAGAATAGTCTTGTTAGTGACGACGCTAACGCCGATTAACAATCTATAACCCCACTTCCTGATAGTGCCGACAGGCTTAGGAGCCTGTTCATCAGACATTCAGCCCGAGTGGCATCTATGCGACGTAGTGCTAGTTAACATGCGATGCTGAGATGACTATAGCAGTGAACAACTCCTGAATATGGTGGGTGTTTCTTCCTTTCACTCTAGTTTTCATCTTCTCATTTTCTTTTTCTCTTTCATTTCACACTGGAGCGCAGTTTGTTTTCAGTGTTGTTTTTTTTTATTCCCCTCTTCCTGGCGCACAGCTGTATCACAGTAGAGCCGAGTGTCTTGAGAGAATCTCCCAAGGACATTACACATTCCCCAGTAATGGTGCTTCTTCACAACCATGCGTTACAAATAAGAACCCCTGCAATGGAAAGTCACTTTGCTATTGTGAGGCCTGGACAATGAGCCGTATTGGATGGTGTGTGTGTTTGTGCGTTTAGTGGTAGGGGACAAACCCCCCCCCCCCCCCCCCCCCCCCTTCCCCATAATCAAGCAGCCGTAACTATGAATGTAGCAAAGTCCTTTTCATTTTAAATCACACACAGTCTGAGACAGCTGTGCACATTTCATGTTCATGTATGTTCAGAATGGGTGGCTGCGATGATGATCAGAATTGGACTTTGTCATCAAAATATTGTGATAATCTTGCTGGAATATTTAAAGGTTCTTTCTGAACCTTTCATCGGTGTATGTTTTTATTATAACATTTTGATGTGAGCCCTAAGACAAGCCTATGCTACGATATGCAATGCTGCTTTCACCAATGTTCAGCAAAAATCTACATGTTTACAGCCTGGTTCAAAATAGCAGTTTTAGTCTTTATAGTACAGCTAGTCTGCCCGTTCATGATGATGAAGTGTGTGTGTGGGGGGTGACTTACCGTTATTAAACCATCTGTTTTCCCCATTGTAATGCATAAGGTCGAGTTACAGGTTCTGCAAAGCCAGCACAGCTCGAGCGTCAAACCCATTCTTGAGAAAACATACGGGTGCCGTCACTTACAGACAGTTTATATGGTTTTAACGCGTGTTGGGGGGGGGGGGGGGGGGGGGGGGGGGGGGGGGGGGGGGGGGGGGGGGGGGGGGGGGGGGGGGGGGGGGGG
>JAODTR010060133.1:0-17008 GCA_025399935.1 Amblyopsis rosae
TTTGCACAATGGAAAAGCAAAAAAGGCGAGGCGAGTTGAGTCGAGTTGAGCTGGTACTATGCAATGGAAAAGCTCCTTTAGCGAGTAGAGGCGAGGCGAGCTGGTACCAGCAATGGAAAAGCGCCATTAGATTTAGCTGTCTGGGCGCTGCCTACGTCAGTCAGCCTCCACAGCTAAATGCTGTTGGTGACACGCCCACGTAAGAGACCAGAAGTGTCCCATTTTAGCTTCCATTGAAATGCATTCTCTTTGACAGTATTGTATTGAAACAGGCGTGTGGGTTACCTGCAGGAAGTCCACGTCATTTTTGTTATTGTAGAGCTTCTCCACCTGACCCTGGGTCTTCTTCAGCTCTGTGCACCTCTGCTCCAGGTGAACTCGGATGCCCTGGGCCTGCTTCAAGGCCTGCTTCTCCTCTGCCTCGAGGGTCTCCGTCACCGCCCGCTTAGCACGTTCCACCGCCGCCTGTAGCTCCACGAACTGCCTGTCGATCACCCCTCGTACCTCGGTCACGGATTTCTGTACAATAAAAGTCTCCATGTCAGATCTGTTTGGTTACACTGTGTGCTTTGTAAATCTGCATAGAAAGCTATTATGTTCTATTTTGACTTTGAGCATTTGATTATGTAAAACTCTCTTCCTGATACATAAACTGCATCGCTTTCAGTCTACCAGTATATATTTCTCGCCACTCCAGTACGTAAACAAATAGTGGTTACGTTTCACTGTTGCCAACACGTTTGTTGGTTTCACTGACGCTTGGGAAGACCGTTTAGCAACAAATTTCTTATATTATGAAAAAATAGGATCATATCGAGCTTTTAAGTTCAGACTAATGACAGTTGTAACAGCTCAAACTGAGAGCATACTTAGCATTCCATGCATGTCTTTGGCTACACTCAGGAGTGATTCACTACATTGCTAGGAGCTGACACCACACAAAACCTCATGCAAAATCTATGAAGACCCGGCACATAGAACCGGTTCAGATACGTCAATGCGTATTATGGAGAATTTCGCACTTTGCTTTGACATTCAATGACAATCCTTTGAAATGGAGTCATCACTTTTCAGGTAACGAAAAGGCGTATTTTCTTTTTACCTCAATGGAGACCGTGTTGACTTGTAGTTTGCCGATGGCGTTCTCTGCTGCTGATACAGTTTTCGCCATCTCCATCTGCTTGTCCTTAAGTTCTTTCTACAAATACATGAAATGTACACAAGTCAGTTGTTGTGGTTCCAACTCCTTCACCTTTAAAAACCAGTCTCGCAGATAATATGTATTATTCGTACATGTCTCTTCAAAAGAGTTCACATCTGAATACCTTGGCAGGTCCAGGCAGCTATATTTCACAAGTTACCTGCAGAATTCTTGTCTGTGTAATAAATAGACCACATGGCTTTGGCATTGGTTTAAGAAACATTTAAGCTTGTGAGGTTCCAGTTGGTTATGTTGGTTGGTTATGTTCTAACTTTAATTCTAACTTAACTGCATTCACAGGTGTTAAAATATAGTCATTTTAAAGGTCAATCAATTTCATTCTTATTTTGAATAATTTCCATATTTAGAGCCATATTCAATACTATGAATCTTGTGAAAAAGACAACTTAATTAAGGAAAGTATTTCGCATTAATTAAGGCAAGTATCTGGCAATGGAACAATAAGTTCTACTAACTTTATAGTTACATTTCCACAGCTACAGTATAGTAGTACAATCCATATGCTCAATAGAATTATTGATTTCTAAAGGAGGATTTTCAGTCTCAACCTCTCAAAGTCAAGTGTTTGATTGACTTTAAAGCTATTCTACTGTATTGTGCTTAGGCTGTATATGGTATATACTGTATTATATGTGGCCACACATTGTTTGTACAGGAACAGCAAATGTATTTGAACTTCTTATCTGCGAATGGCAGGTTAAATAACTTGCGTCTGCTTTAATGTATTCAGGAATGTGTTGCTATCCAGGGTCTTGCAGAAAGACATACAACTCTATTGCACCACATGTTGTAAGGCTGTAAGCCAGTGGGAACGTCCTTGTTTTCCTTGTTTGCATGCCAGTATTATGCCTTCAGGCTCCTAAAACAATTTCATTGAAAGCTATATAAACTAGGCATATGGTTACACTTCTTAACATTGATGGAACTGTGTGATGCTTAGCCACAGGCACGCCTATGTAATAATAACAGGCTAATACAATTTATTGTATAATGAATTAACGTATGTGTATGTTATGTATGGCCTATTTATGTATGTATTTATTTATGCATGCCCTGCATTAATAATATTAGATAAATATGAAAACCTGCCTGTATTTGCTGGCGTGCCTCGACCACAGATGTGGTGTTGTGGCCCTTGTGGTCCTCCGCCACGCATTCTTGGCACAAGCAGGCGCCGTCTGCGCCGCAGAACAGGTCGAGGGGCATCTTGTGCTTCTCGCAGGTCCGCCTCTCGATGTCCCTCAGGGGCTCCACCAACCGGTGGTTCTGGAACTTTGGGTTCTCCAGGTGCGGCCTCAAGTGGGCCTCGCAGTAGGACACCATGCAGGTGAGACAGGACTTGAGGGCCGCGCGGGGGTCCTCAATGCACGAGTCGCACACCACGTCGTCGGGACCCGGGGGCTCCAGCTTCACCTCGGCTTCCTTCACCTGCGACTCCTTCGCCTCGTCCTTAACTTCCAGTCCCACCTCCACATCCTTCTCGTCGCCAGGCGACGACGCGTGACTTTTCATGGTCTCCTGTGACTCTTCAACGGCTTCCTTTTCGTTGATCTCCCCTTCCGTCCCGGGGCCCCGAGTGGGTTCCTCTTTACTGCCGATCACAGCGGATTCAGCCGCCGTTTCGTTCTGTTTCAGGCCGTTGGCAGGTCCAGGCACTTTCAGGAAATCCAGACATTCTTTACCTTTTTGCCCCAAGCAGGCGCCACAGACGGGACCGGGGCCAGGCTTGTCTGTTGCAGTGGTATCCATCTGTTGCCCAAGGCTGGCCTCTACATGTGCTGTTTGTGCCATTGCCCTCAAAACAGCTACAGTTATAAGCCGATCTTTCTCCACCGATCTCTCGCTCTCAACTGGCTCAGCCACTTATGTAGCCTTTTATATGTAGGCCTACACGCTAGTTCCTGGTGCATTTGAGAGCTTCCCCCAGCCACACCTAACTTCTGTAGTAGGCCATATTTGACCTAGCATAGTTTCAGTCAACAACGCCCTCATGCAGCCGTACGGGTGACGAACACCTTTTCTCACGCACATCCACACAGTCCTCCCATTTCAGGCAGGGAAGCAGAAGTTGAAGGTGGAGCTCTTTTACAAAAAAAATTTGAACAAAAAGGTGTAATGTTGCGTTGCTCTGTCCCCGTAATTCATAGCAATACACAGACATAGCTTGTGCTCCTAGGATGCGTCTGTCTCACGATAGAGGGGAGGGAGATGGGAGGGTGGGGTTTTCATTACAGACTTCGTCACATATTTGAAGTGTGTGATATATAGGCATAATTACAATCACTTAGACTGCAATTACAGACTTTTTGAGTCAGGAACTATAACGGAGGAATTGGAACGCTATTACAAAAATAAATTTCTTCATATACCCTCGGTTTGGTATTGTGATGATGGAATTTGTTCAAAACCTCCCATGTTCAGGTGTTTATTTGGGTTGAGACCCGGAGAATGCAGTCGCAAATGTTTCATTTTCAGTACCCCTCGTGCCCTGTAGATGGCAGCATTGTCAATCTGGAAGAGGGCGCTCGCAGGATTAAGTCGTATTAATGGTAAAAGTACATCTGGCGAAATACAATTAAACACCACTGCCACCTGGTGACGACGTGTAGACTATTTCATCTAGAAAACAACTTTATTATCGCCAAAACTCAATTTAGACACGTTTGTTCTTGTAAGATCAATGCATAGAAGAATGTGTCTTGAGACCATAGCAAAATGAACAATTGACAAATAATCAAACATAAGAAATGTCACTAGGACAGGACAGGAGAATGTGGTGATTCATTGTCATAGCGAATTAACAGTAGTAAATTAACATAGTATTAATGTATTGCTTACAGTAGCTAAAACATAAAAATAAAAACTTGTAGGCTATTTAAAATGGTTAACAAAAAATGCTTTAGTTGTGCTAATTGTTAGTAATATTGCTACATTACAGTAAATGAAAGCATTTCATATTTCCATTATTACGTTATTGATTCAAAGCTTTTAAGGCAAGGTACTGGTTGTCCAAATATGGATTGCTGTGATACAGAGTACTTAGGTGTAAAAGCTTGCATTTTTATGCGGCATCAGTCTTTGTGTGAGTATAGGCCTACAGCAGCATTGTGAGATAGGAGAAGGGTTTCTTCTCCGCTTGCAGTTCTCCCTTTACCAGTCCGTCATTGCACACCCACTAGCTCTGTAATGGGTGGGGCGAACACCATCAGCTCCTGGTATTTGTGGAAAAACAGACTCAGTCGGGAGAGATAGCTGTCCTCCTGGTAAGGGAGCTCCTTTTCTTGTAGATACTTGGACACGATAGGTTTCACCTGCGAGTTGCCAGAAAAGTAGGAAGCGTGTTGGTATAAGAGTGAAACATATGCCATACATTTGTCTCTCAAAATCATCGCAGTGACCACTTTTTATCATAGAATCTCTATGGACGGTTTGTTAAGTTTGAGATATTTGAGAAAAATATTTACTTTCCAACGTTCTTTAGTAATATGTGAAATTTCAACCTCTATAAAAGTACTGTACAAAGAAAAATATACATAAAATCATATTATAATAATAAAACTACTGGGTCAATATAATTCACAATAATAAAGAACTAGAAAAGTCACAATTTGACATACAGTAAAGTACAAGCTGCTGCGCAGAGAACACAGTAGCGTGCATCTAAATCTAATTTAACACGTGCACTACAGACACACAACTCACACAAGCTGTTGTTTTAAACCCTATCATGTTTTTCTCAAACCGTGTGTGCGATAACGGCATGAAGGCCACATTCAGGGGACTGACCGTTTAAAGGTATGCTAAGTCATTCCCAAGAACGCTAAATTCGAACTCAAATCAAAACAAAAACACCTCAATGCCTCCCGCGTAACAACTTTACAATCACTTTTCTATACCATTATAATAATCTGTGCTACTTTACCTTTAAACACATGTGATCAGACAAGAAGGGAAACAGATGGTGTTCCACGTGACAGCTGATGAGAGAGTGGCCAAACGTCCAGTCTAGCACGGGGTTGCGTGGCAGGTTTAGGACCCCGTGGGTCATCTGGAAGATTCTCTTGGGTCGCCGTGTTGGAGAGAACATGGGAAGGCCGATGTGCTGAAAAAGGTTGACACCAAATATGTATATACAGGTATATATATAATTATTTTATTAATAATGCCTGCCTATATATCATTATTTATTATTAATGCTTGCATAGATACATAAGCTTGTGCATGGCATACATGAAAAGTGCAGATTTAAAGCTGGACAGGGAAACTATGCACACTGGCGACACCATGTGTTCATGCCATGCAGATGCACTCTATTGTTAAAAAGCTGTTTTTTCGGCAGAGCTTTTCTTTCTTCATTTATTTATTGTTAATACACTAATCTTTTGTTACTATTCATATGTATCATCTGTTCATGCTGGTGAAGCAAACAACAGTATCTACTACTGTGTGAATGTTCTCAGTCAAGGTCAGGCTCATTCAAGGTCGCATGCCAGTCTGGGAAAATTCTCAGTCTATCTACTTCTAACTAATATGGGAGGGTGTCCTCTTCTTAGCTCTGCTGTTGTTGTCCTTTATAATGTGTGCCATGGCCTCAAGGTTGACTGTGGATGTGGGCGTGAAATGAAGTATGCTACAGCCGTAGAAACAATCCTGAGGCCACTGCAGCAGTTTCTCCGATTTTCACGTGATGTAATAAATGTAGTTTTAAATTTGAATTTATATAATGTTTCTATGTATGTCATAACTTTTACATAAACAGTATATTTATACTATTACATTTAAAGAAAATGTGCAGTGGTTTCTTAAATGCAGGGTTAGCCATTCTTGCGAATGTCGAGCTCAAATCAAAACAGTTTTACTCCGTGGCGCCTCACACATAGAAATGCATTGTGAATCAAAGAGAAGTACTACGGCTTTGTTGATATGAGCGGTGTTCAGCACTTTGTAGAAGTATCAGATTATTTTATCAACATGCACAAAGATTGGTAGGATAGCGAAATGCGAGGAGATTTTTGTTGAATTTGACAAAAAGCCTATTAGCTTACATTTAGCTTGCAATAGCTGACTTTAACTTTAATTCTTTCTTCGACTGTATATGAAAGCTCAATGCATAATATGATCACCATATTATGTGTGGAATGATGAAATCACGAGTGGCTTCTTAAAATATGTACAAATTATTTCTCTCACACTATTGTGAATAATGATGTTATTTATCATTCTCTTATCGATTATAATATGATGTTGACACTGCATGCATTCTCTAAGGATATACTACTGAGATGAAAAAGCACATTAAGATACAATAGCAGTTTGGTTAATGAAAGGGTTTGTTCTTCTCAAGAGTCAAGCTCCATCCAACAGTACAAACATCCACCCAAATAAACCTCCTGAGTTCAAATCAAGAAGCCTATTTGCTAATCCTCCGTCAACCACTGACATTGTAACAATTCACAATGAACTTCAGAAACAATCCTGGCCTGGGAAAATCATGCATGAATTGTTTTATTTTGTCCCTTTTCTCTTTAGACTGGTGAGATCTTTGAAAACACAAGGCTGCATTGACATCAGTTTTACAAGGCTGCATTGAAAGCAGTTTTCTACAAAAGTTCACCGTGTGCAACAAAATATTCTCTCATAATTTGAACCAAAAATGGTCACAATGCACTGACCTCTTTAATTCAGTGCTGTGAAATACTGTTTACTGTAAGT
Organism: Amblyopsis rosae; assembly: GCA_025399935.1. Taxonomy (NCBI): domain Eukaryota; kingdom Metazoa; phylum Chordata; class Actinopteri; order Percopsiformes; family Amblyopsidae; genus Amblyopsis; species Amblyopsis rosae. Next base: position 6,935 of record JAODTR010060133.1, read on the forward strand.
ACAATGTGTCTGGTGAAGTGGCCATAAAAGTGCATTTTGTTCTGTAAAGTTGGCTTCTTGCACACGCAAGGATTTTCATCTGACAGCGACGCTATGTTAATTACAGCAGGGGGTCTACAGGTGTGCTCACCTGGAAAATGTTGACATGAATGTAGGGCACGGAGAACATGGCCCTGCACACAAGCATACAGAGCAAGGTGGTGTACGGTGACTGGAAACCAGAGACGTTAACCAGCAGCCAGTACTGGGAGCCCAGGCCCAGTAGAACCATCAGGATTGTCTTCACAGCCTGGACCAGAGTGTGGTCTTTCAGCTCGCCTGTATTACCACACAAGTGAGACAACTAGAAGGGTCAGTTGGCACTAAAATGCACTTATTGATTGGCGATTGAAGACACTGAAGTATACAGTCAAAGACTTTATCATTCCACGATTTCCATATGTATATAGAAAACTATTTGTTAGCAGATTTATACTACAAATACTATGTGTATTATATTGCTAAATTATAAAGAAATTAAAATAAATAGTAATAGTAAAATGTAATAGTAGTAAACTGTAAATCACTGTGTATCAAATATACCTGGTACAGAACAATAATATATATTCAAACGCCCCAAAAAATATGTTCAATACATGGTATTGTAAATGTTCCCAGCAGCAGAAATACTATATTATGAATGCATGTTGGTTTGATTACAGAGGGACATAAGTTAAAGGAGATTGAACCTTTGGTAGACACAGTAGCTTCCTTACCTCAGTATTAAGTTCTTCAGACTAACGTTTGTCATTAATTACCTATTTGTTCATGATAGATGCCTGACTGGTATACCATTTATTCAACTGCCATTGTGTTTCAAAACATTTTAAATTAATGCCGAATCATTTTTAGTGCTTGGTATTGAGGTCAGTAAGCTACAGTACATCAGTCAAGGCTTTAACACATGTTCTGTAGCACTTGCATTCAATGCTGATAGACTTGTGTATGTACCGTGTACAACTTTCTGGCCTCACCTAGTGCAACAAGAGGGGTAATGACGGGCACTGCCAGCGGTGCCAGGAACAGGTACACGCAGCGTGGCAGAAAGGGGACCTTCCATATGCTGGAGTCCCCCAGCCCGATAACGTTCGTATGTGCGTGGTGCATCTTAACGTGTCCTTGCACTCCGGCTCGCGCCGTAAACGAGCCACATATCTAAATAGACACACAGGCAGGCAGACACACAGGCAGACACACAGGCAGACACACACGCAGAGACACAGGCAGACAGGTTACTGAATAACACTACACCACCGACAACACAAACGATTCCGCTGTAAGTTCATTATGCTATCGATATCAATACAGCAGCATTATCCAAAATGCTACCGATAATGCTAGCAATAAAGACCAAGACAAAGGAAACATAGACAAACCCCAGAAAGCACGCCTCTGCCTAAATAAGCAAACTGGAGCAGGTCAAATAACAAAAAGGTCAGCAGAAGCTATGATCTGGGCTGGTGTTGCAACTGACCTAAGATTTGTATGGACAGATGGACAGATGGACAGATGGATGGATGGATGGATGGAAAGATGGATGGATGGGTGGATGGATGGGTGGATGGATGGGTGGATGGGTGGATGGATGGATGGGTGGATGGATGGATGGATGGATGGGTGGATGGATCTGGATGGAAAGATGGATGGATGGATGGATGGATGGATGGATGGGTGGATGGATGGATGGACGGATGGGTGGATAGATAGATCTGGATGGAAAGATGGATGGATGGATGGATGGATCTGATGGAAAGATGGATGGATGGATGGATGGATGGATGGATGGATGGGTGGATGGATGGATAGATAGATCTGGATGGAAAGATGGATGGATGGATGGATGGGTGGGTGGACAGATGGATGGATGGATGGATGGATGGATGGATGGATGGATGGATGGATGTATAGATAGATCTGGATGGATGGATGGATGGATGGATGGATGTATAGATAGATCTGGATGGATGGATGGATGGATGGATGTATAGGTAGATGGATGCACGGATGAATGGGTGGACTGACGTATGGCCCACGCAGAGCGGGAGGGCGCTGAGCCGCCTACCTCGATGAAGAAGACGGCCCAGAGCTCCCCCCAAGCCTGGGACTCGCTCAGCGAGCCATGGCTCGCCAGGTGGGTCCCCTTGACGGTGATGACAGTGTGGGCCACACCCATCAGGAGCGCCCCCGCGGCGAAGCACAGCGCCTGGGACGACCCTAGCAGCAGGAAGGCTGCAAAGAGAGAGAGAGTGGGATGGATCAGAGAGGGTTCAACGGACTTACCTGACACGCCACATGGATGGTTAGGCACAAGTCCATCGGGGAGGTCGTCCATCAAAACTGTTTGAACATTCAAAATGTACTTGGCATGATCAGGTATGATCAATCTGAGGCCACAACGCGATTTCTGTTTCAGGCCATGCATCGTAGATTTAGTTGTCTAACGCTAACGGGCGTGTCACTAACAACAAAGTTAGTGACACTCCCACTTAAAACACCGGAGACATAACATGTGTGTCACGGCAACTTTCAACAACTGAACTTGACTACTGAGAAATGGAAAATGTTTGATTTATGCGTGGCCATTAACATGCACTGTGGCACAAGATATACATAGTCATAGTCACAGTCAGTGCTTGCCAATCGGCATAATGCACCTAAATCAAAGGACAGGATGCGTACGGGTCAACGTGACCCCTTCAACTTGACCCCTTCTTCATGATATGGCTGTTGAGTACATGCCATTGGCTGTGTCAGCAAATTTGCCCAGAGCACCGAGAAGGAAAGTGCTATAAAGTCTCATGTAGACATCTAGTCTCCTTCTTAAGAGACATGGCAAGTTGCATGTGTTATGTCAGTCCACAGCCTACATCACCTTGACAATGCACAGCAATGAACAACATTACTGTAATAACGTTGCTGTTATTTTCAATAATGCTATTTACAGTATTTGTTTGGACTTGTTATTGTTATCCATGCTGCTTGAACATACTTCCACTGTCCCCGGTTATTGAGAACAAAGCCAGGCACATTGTCTTCTTTCACAGCCACAGTCTGTTATTATGAGTATATCCTTTCTTCAAAGCCCTTTAATGGAAGTGTATGCATATCTGTGTGTGTGTGGGTGTGTGTGCGTGTGTCCGTAGACCTTCCTGACCTTTCCGCGGTTAGCATAAACACACATACACACACGCACACACACGCACGCACACGCGCACACACACACACACACACATACATTCCGTACCATATCCATTACCACAGCGCTATCAGACAGGCAGACAGAGAGACAGCCAGAGAGACAGCCCATCTGTCTGTCTTTCTGGTGTGGAGTTTCAGGGCAGATCAAGTGATGTGGGCAAGCCAAATCTCCCATTGGGGAATGGGGGCGTGTCCTCCCTGTCACTATCACTGCGTTATAACAAGGTTTCAGATTGTGTGGCTATAAAACAACCAGCTGGTGGCACCAGTCAGAGTGTACTGTACACACCCTATTTAAATAAGTTAGTGTTGACCACTAGTGATAGAGATTGCAATAAACAGCACACTAGTCTATAATAAGATATACTGTATGTGCAATATGGAATGACGCCAATAGGGATATGATTCTCCAGTTTATACCCTAAGATTAGGCCCTATCACACAAGCTTGTGAAAGCTATATTGCTGTGTGCGGTGTTGCACAACTTTATTTGTGTTCCTATACGGAGACAGTATTATTTTATCATCATGCACAGAGAGCAGTAAACTTTGCGAGGAGATATTTGGTGAATTTGACAAAGGTGTATTAACAGAATATTGGTCCTTAGCTATAATAGGTGTTGTGATAAATCCTTTTTATTTTCATTTTCTTTCTTTTAAATGTATCTAACTATTATTTAACTAGTGGGAAACTCCTTGAGCCATCTTTGTCAATGCTGATTTGAACAATTTAAAGTGTATAGGCTACAGTATTATATGTCCTGTAACCTAAACTACTGAAGTGACCCACACTAATTTAAAATCGACTTCTGGCAAGCTAAAATAAAACAAAACATTTTCATCCCGTCTGTCGCGTCCTACCGGGAGGCAAACTGAGGAACGCCGCAGCCAGGATGGTGCAGTCTACACCTCTCCTCTCCCACCAACTGCTCTCCTTCACCGTCTTCTGTACCAGCCGCGTCAACTCCATCATCAGCGACTCTTTGTCGCTTACCGCCTGCGTTTTAACCCGCTCTCGGTTATTCTCTCTTTCCTTCGTGCCGTGTCCCGAATCCGCAGAATCAAATGTCCTCTGGAACAAAGTCTTCCCTTCCCAGGGTAGGACATCCCGTCCAGCTTCACTCTTGTTTCCTTCTCCTTCGATCCATTCTGCCGGGACAGTCTGCATGTCAGCGAGCGTCCTCGTGGTGTAGGACCTATGTGTATAGGAGCTACGAACGGACTGAACTCGACTCTTTGCAGTGACACACATGCGCGGTCCGTGCGCTCTAGTGCAACCTACTGAGCTGCGTCTGGTGATGTTAAGTCCGCGAACGAGCCGAATGTTTTCTCCCAGCTCTTTGGGATGGATTAAGGGAACCACGTCTACTGTGTGAGATGTTATTTGCACTGTGTGGCAATAGTGCCCATATTTCACTACCTGCCTTGATCCCCTCTGCAGTGAGAACCAGCAGGTCAGTGTTATGAATTGTATTACAACACAAGTTCTTGATTTACATTGGACTATCACATTTCATGTAAAATGTCCTTGACTGTTTTGAAAGACGTCCTGAAATTAATAATAATAAATTAATAAATGAATTATTATTATTATTATTATTATTATTATTATTATTATTATTATTATTATTATTATTATTATAAGGGTGAATTCAAAGGAGACGAATAGCCAACATTGACTGAAAAAGCCGGGGTATGTTTCCTCATCTCGTCTAGGCTATAAAGCATTTTATGGTTGACTTCTGTTGATCCTTATTCACTTGTAATGTTTTTAAATGTGGCCTTTAAGTAAGTGTTGATTTCTACTAGACTGTTAGTCTGTAGGTTCCTGTGTGATATTGTGCCCAGAATAAAACCCACAAAAGGCAGTTTTACTTGTGTTCCACTTTATTTAGAAATATATATTTTTTAAATCTTCACAGAGGAAAGCCAGCTCCACCAATCAGAGACGTTGCTGTTACACTTTAGGATTGTGGGTAGAATACATTAATAATCTTACATCACAAAAAAAAAAAATCATGTTTATCTTTAAACAAGGTTGATATCATACAGACTTGTGGCTTCTACCGGAACATACAGTATACCATCGATTCCCAATCAAAGCTTAAAACACTTGACAATGACTTTCTGAAAAGTAAAATAGAGAAAATAAATAGGAATTCAATTTACTTCTGAAACCTTTGCAGATCATTGACATTAGGTCTGGAAAATTGGTTATTCTATGCTGAACCTAGAATCAACAGATGCAAAATGTGTGGAACTATAGCTATATTGGAAGAATAACCACCCTCCCCCCCCCTCAAAAAAAAAAGAAAAGAAAAAAAGAAGAGAGAGAATAAAATAATACAAAATAAAGAACGGTTCTCAAAGGAACAGAGCCATAAGATCCGGCTCCCTTGAAAGAGCCGTGATTTCCCCATCACTAGCGGCAACGGCCACTAACTGTGGGTTTTGCATTGTGCATCCTAATCATCCTACAAGTCCTGCCCTATTTTTTGAGTGGGGGGGTTTCTCTATTCTTCTAATGGTCCTCGTGCAGAGGCGTCTCCTGGGGGTCCGTGACAGCGGTATTTTACGGACCCCACACTTTGTACAATGCAGGACTTGCAGGACTTCTGGCAGCCAGCCTGCCCCGTGACTCGACTGAACCCATGCAGGTTTTGCGCGCACACATGCTCACGCTTGCACAACACAGATCACCGCTCTGCAGCTGCTTTAGCTGGTAAATTGACCCCCCCCCCACACACACACACACACACACACATTCTTCCCACGCACCACTATAGACTCTCGCGTATCCCTCCCTCCCTCCTCGCTTGTCCCTTAGCTGCCCTGACGACCACGTGCTGCAACCTTGGCATGTGCCCTTGGAATCAAGATGGGCACGAGTGGTTGAGGTCCAAGTAAAGGGAAAAAATGGGGGATTGAAGAGCATTAGTGGAGGATTAGAGGGCTGCTGCTCTCTGCACTGTTTAGTTGTGTGTGGTTGCTATAGGCCCTATAGCAACCACACACACACACAGTAGCTGTCGCTATTCTATCCTTCATGGGATCATTTCCCTATAGGCCAGGGAAATGATCGCATGAAGGATAAATAGCGACACCAAGCACACAAGGGAACACTTAGATTGCTGTTGTTGTTGTTGTTGTTTACATGTGGGCCTACAGTATGTGTGTATGTGTAATGCTATGGGAGGGTGGTTTTGTATACGTGGGTCTTCTGGGCATTAACCCAGGGCATGCTTTACCAGATACGGAGGACCAACACCAGAGAGCAGACAACTTATGTGACCCTTCACCCCCAACCAGACCCTCAAGTGTTTAGTCACTTCAGACAGACTCAAACCAAACAGCTGAGCAGAACACATACAGCCTTTAATGAATGACACCTACAGTAATACACGGATATCTGCATATACATTACATGACATTTTTCAATTACACTAAAAAAAGAAAGTCGAATATAAAATGTCCATTCATGCATTTGTCAGGTGTTCACCGGCAGGTATTTAGAGAAACCTTATGCCTTTTATGAAACCCAAGATAACAGTATGAACTAACAAACACTCACCAAAGCCCACAGTCACATTCAGTAGCTTTAATAACAACCAGACAGAATAACAACCTGCAGCATTCGACCGTAATAAACAGTGCAGCATTTTCATATTTAACACTACTTGGTGCACAATTATGTAAATAAATATTAAATCATTGACAATGTACTGTATTAAACAAATAATGACCTTACACACATAGAGTTTTCCAATATGATCATATATGAAATATATATATAACAATACATTTTTGTATGTTCAGTCCCAATATTCATGGTTGTATATGGGGTCAGGCTTTCAAATATGGGGAATATGGGACTTTTCTATTTGCCCCAGAGAGGATTGAGAGTAGAGTAATTTCATATAGTCATATACAGAAACATGTTTACTATATATAATAACAAATAACAATACTTTGTCTACATAATGGTCAAAATATTTTAACTAGTCAACAAATGCTGTCAACCATGGCATGTAAACATGTCATGTTATTTGATCTTTTTGATCAAATTGTGGCCGCTGGCCACTAGGTGGCACCGTTGACCTCTGTGTGTGTGTGGAAAGCTTTAGAGAAAACGTTTTATAAAAAGTATTTTTAAGATTATTGATCATTGACACATATATGGTCAGTGTTGCGTTTGTTTCAGTAACTAGTCGTGTAACTAATTACTATTTCCAAAACAGTAATAATATTACAATTACTAATCCAAGTAACTAATAGTTACTGCATTGCAAGAACAATATTTCTGGTCCTAGCAAACTTAGGGTAGGCTAATTGAACCAAGCCGTCCAATCATCTGGTTCGAGAGGCTGCAATGTTTTCACTTTGGCTGATTGCGGTTGATTCTTTTTCCAGTAAAGAGGCTTACATTATAAAATGAGCTGGCTACACAGGTTGTAATTTTTCCGACGGGGCGAGACAGGGTAGTAACTAGTAATGTAACTAATTACTTTTAATACCCAGTAATAAATAAAGTAATGTTATTACTTTTTGAAGGAGTAATAAGTAACTAGTAACTTTTTACAATTCCTGAGTAACCCAACACTGTATATGGGTAAATCCTATCCACTTCTTCATAAGAAAAACAGTTGGTCCTGACTTTTTCAGAAACCCTCACTCAGGAGATTAGTCGTAGATTACTAGCAGATAAACCATGGACCAGGGTTCAGAAAGTTGTAAACCTGTACAGAGATTTGTTACAACACTTTTGAATTGTCCAACTCAACAGCACAGACGGGGTCCAATAATCCCCTGGATAAGTGAGCATGAGCAAGCAGAAGGACAACCTGACAAGGAGTTTTACTTTACTTTCTGAAGTCTGACTTTTCTACGCACCTCTCCATGACTAAGGCTCTGGATCCCCGTCGTGTTTGTATAAATGATGCTTCCTTATTAATGTTTAAACATAATTAAGAAAATATGAAAGGATATTTCTACAAATGTTCTAATGTTATGTCAAATAGAAATTAGAGGCATTTTTGTTATTAGCGAACGTTTTAGAAAACCTTGTGTGCGAAGTATTAAACTTTATGCAGGTGCAATTAAATGTCATGGTAACTGTTATTATGTGTATCGGTACAGCTCTACGTAAAAAAATAAATAAAAATCCATACAAAAAATAATAATAATAATGACATCGTAATAAAAAAACTGAATCTTAGACTGGCTCCCTCAAAGCTGTGTGTCATCAAGTGCCTGAGGTTCGTCCAGCGTGTCCAACCGTCTCCTGCAAGCATCTAGAAGCTTCTTGCGGGGCCCCAGGGGAATGTGGATGCTGTTCAGGTCCTTGTCAGAGCAGAGCAGAAGGGCCTGCAGGTCGATCTTCTCCCTCCTGAAGATGGCCATGAACTCCCAGAGGTTCTGGCAGGCCAGGAAGGTCTCCAGGGGGCTGTTGTCGGGCTCCATCTCCAGCAGAGCATCATCCATATCGTCCACATCGTTGTCGCCTGGCTCCCCCCAGGGCGACTCCCCCGCCAGTAGGCTGTCCTCATCCAGGCTGGGCGAGCGCCCCCCCCGCTGCTGCCGGGGCAGGCGCCCGTGCGCCCGCACGTTGGGCGCCCGTCCCACCGGCTCGCTGCCCACCACGCTGGCCTCGTCTCGCGGCCCCCGGCCCGCGCCGTAGCTCCGCCGGAACACCATGGTGCCCAGCCCGGGCCGCGTGAACAGGGAGTCCCGACCCGAGTCGCCACTGACCTCCGAGTAGGCGGCCTCGTGGAGGCCCGGGTCACTGAAGGCGCGGGAGACGCCGTCGGAGTTGTCGGTGTCGTCGTCACCGTGGATACCGCGGGGGAACATGTCGCGGACGTCGAGGCGCGACGGCTCCCGGGGGCCGACGTACGTCCCCTGCTTCAGGAACATGACGTCGGCGCCCAGCTGCAGGCCGGACAGCGAGCGCACGCTCTTCCGCCCATCCTCGTAGATCTTGAAGGTGCCGTCCGTTTGCTTCTTCTTCTCCAGCTTCTTCTGGATCTTGGCCTTGCCCTTGGCTGTGGAGTGCAGGGTGGCCTGTAGGGGGAGCACATCCCCCCGGTCAGGTGCAAGCACAAACTGACTGCAAGTGTATAGACAGCCGCGGAAAAAATTCAGAGACCATTGCAGCAGTTTCTCAGATATCTATCGACATTTTTTTTATTTATTTTTTTATTTATTTATAATGTAATATATGCATTTTTAGATGTATCTTTATATAATAGTTATATTTTTTTACATTTTATGTACATTTATGCTATTACATTTTAGAAGATATGCTGTGGTCTCTACAATTTCTTCCACTGCATTATGTGTATTATATATATGTACAGTATTTAAATATATATATATATATATATTAAGCATTTTATTAGTATAAATACAAATTACTTGGTATGCATACAATTTAAAATAGAAGCAGTTCACATCATACAGTAATGAATGAGTTATCTTTAGCTACATACAATATGGACCTGCATATTGGAACCGATACACGATATATATCTGTACTTTCTTTAAAGTGGCCGAGAAGAAAAAACAGGAAACCTGACGGAAGTGTGATATGTTGTATTTTTAGCTACATTAATTTTAGTTGTACATGGTTAAATCCATAGCATAGAGGTTGTGAATATCCATCCATCCATCTTCTCCCGCTTATCCGGAGTCGGGTCGCGGGGGCAGCAGCTTCAGCAAAGGACCCCAAACGTCCCTTTCCCGAGCAACATCAGCAAGCTCTAACTGGGGTATCCCGAGACGTTCCCAGGCCAGTTTGGAGATATAATCTCTCCACCTGGTCCTGGGTCTTCCCCGAGGC
>JAODTR010060154.1:0-17004 GCA_025399935.1 Amblyopsis rosae
TGTACTTACACTTTTTGTTACCCAGTACTTACCCAGTACTTACCCTGTACTTACCGGGTGGTAATTTAAAGTGTTACTGTGTTATTTGTCAAATGTCTAATATATCAAAACATCATTCTGAACAAAAAATCTTAACACACGGCAAGCAATAACTATGTAGAAGGCATAAGTATAAGTCTACTGTATGCTGTCTATGGAACATGTACAGAAGTCACTAGCAGCAGTTCCAGATGCAGTAAGGATGGGAATATAAGCATATACTATGCCATCCCTGCCAACATGGTCAACCGTGTTCATCCCTGTCAACAGTGTTACACATGATGGGTAACACAGTTGATGTTTCTTTCATTTTAGTCTCAGTCTTATTCTGCATACCTTGAACATGTCACCACATGGCCTTGAGCAACTCATGTTTTTTATATTTTCACTACATTTTATGTAAATATAATATATAAATAAGTACACAATGTTGATAACAGTTGACTAGCAATTAATCTACTCTACTGTATGTGCAGACAATAATACTGATTAAATATGAGGAAGAATAGAAACTTACCACAATAAATTCCCTCCAATAAATGAAATGGAATCAGGTTATGTCTGACATGTGACTTTGTAGCAGACCATTGCTGATTAATAAGTGTTTTGTCAATGGGTAACACAGTTTACAGAGATTTCTCGAGCTCACACAATGTTAATAATTCTATTAACGGGTCAATTCGTTTTTTTAACACCAAAACATGACATTTAGCAAATTGGACATTACAAAAACAGCCATTTCCAGTAGGCCTACAGCATACACATTTTTTGCTAAATAAATGATGTAAATTGTAGATTTTTTAATTTGACATGATTAAAGAGAAATGTCCCCCATATACCATTGATCATTGCTTGTGTGAATATTTAATCAAATGTATCAATACAACCCTAAATTATAGAATAATTAGTCTCTAGTTTTGGCAACGGAGTAAAGCTCAGCTAGCTGCTGCCAGCCCGTCAGTGCCGCACATCTGCAGAGACTTTGGCGGACACTCCGGCAGGCGAAAATCTGTTGAAATCCAATTTCGTTCTAATTTTACCTCGGTAGAAAGTGTTGTACAACGTAGATTAATTTGCAAAAGCATACAACACGTGGAAACCACAACTTAAACTCACCAAGACAATCGCCGTGTAACTGCCAAGCTGTTTGCGTGGTGTGTTGCATCCTCTGCAAAAGCTTACATTCTACCCGCGTTTTCGCAAAAGTGCGGATTAAATGGGTCTGTTTGCTGTAAGGTCGCAAACGTCCAAATAAATTTCGCAACAATCCCGACATTATCTAGTTGCCTAAACGAATGTAATAAACCCCGGTAGCGGTCAAAACTATCTAAATGAAAGCTACGTGCGCTTCTCGATATAGTCTCGAATCTGGACGTCCTACTTAAGAATGTATAGTCTACCCAGAGCCATGGAAAGAACAGAGTTACGCCAACGGAAGCTTGAAATTGTCAACGGTCACATGGTTCATGGAGAATCATTTTGAATACAGACATATAACTTAATTTTTGGTAATTAATAGTCAATAAATGCATCGTTTTATATTTAAATATAATGTATAGGATACGTTTAGTATTTGTGCTAACTTGGGAAATTGTAAGGCTCCGTTGCTGTGGGCTAACGATCCATTGGAGTGAACGGAGATGGCGACTCTCTCTTTACATGTCTCTTGTCCACTCTACTGGAAGCATATTACCGTTCTTTTGAACAACAGAATCTTAGGCTGGCAACACTATCTCGATTTTTTTTTTTTTTTTTTCAAAATAAAAGCCTTCATTGAATTGCATAGGAATGTTTTAATTATTTATAAAGATTGTGAATTACGTACACAAGTTATGATTTTCTTTCAACATTTAATAATGTTAAAAAAACATATGTATTTACTTAATATATATATTTATATATGAAGAATAACAACAATACTGGAATTTCAACATTGTAGTGACAAATTGTTAAGTATATTGCCTTATAAATAAAAATCTGTAGAGTGTGCCGCGTGATATGGCATTTGAAAGTTACTCAAATAGGCCTATAGAAGCCATATAAAGTGTCAAATCACGGGGAACATAAATGTCCTAGCCAGCAACACAAATACATGCAGCATATTTGGCTCCATACTCCATAAACATTTAGTACATAAACATTTAGTAGAAAGGATCTAGGGCGTTATTTAAAAGTTGAATATGCTAGTGCATAGCTGATGTCAAATGCATGGTCAATTAATGTCTGGGAAAGCAACCACAACTGTAAGTGAGACGATAACTGCATTGATATTATGCGATTGATCACACACATTCTATTTTATAAAATGGAACTTGACATTTTTGTAATACGGTGATAGGCTTATTGTTGACACTTTACGGAAATGAATGGGTCGTTATCATGCTTGTAACGATTAATCACGTCATATCTAAACATTTAAGGTGGTACTTCTCTACTAAATTCTGTGTCTTCTGTTTGTTTTATTCTCCTCACTTTTCTACCCGATTTAGGCTCTATGGTTGTTCAGCATCTGCTTCTACATCATATGACACCAGTTTCATTTCTGTAGGATTATTAGGGCCAAATTGTGAGTTTGAAAATGGTGCATTTGTAATTCGCCTGTAGAGGAAAGTTTTGTATATGATGATTACGTCAGGGTCAGTGTGGCCTATTGCGCATTTCGTATATCAGCTCAGACCGCTGACCAGAAACTATAAAACACCTAAATAGACAATCGATCATCTTCAACATGCCTTGTTTTTCATAGGCTATTTCTCATAAACCAAATAGCCGATCTAAAGTCTAGATTGAATAAAGTCTACATTGTAGCACTTTGAGATTTGTTTCAAATGTAAAGTATATTACAAATAAAATTTATTAGCCTATTATTATTATTATTATTATTATTATTATTATTATTATTATTATTATATCTACGTTTGTAAATATGTAGCCTATAGAGTTCGATAATTCGTTTTCCTCTTGACAGAAAACCTCAATAGATCCGCCCTTGTCACGCATCTGCACTTAGCACCGCCCCACGTCCACGCATGTTTACGCTTTGTGAGCCGTGCAGTAGCCTGTTCTACTCACTGTCTTACTACTGACCACAACCTTGGACTTTAATCTGGTGCAGCGATAATTTATTACAGCGTCAGTATTTCTTATCAAGCCCTGCTCCTCACAGCCGCACTATCTGACAGACGCCACCGGACCTTGAGCTCTGAATCATTCGCTTTAGTCGTCTTTTTATCCAACGAGCAACGATGACGTTAAAGTCCAATAAAAACGAACCCGTCCTGCCAGTGGAGGCGACCAGCAGCATCCGCACAGCCCTTTCTGATCTCTACTTGGAGCAGCTGCTGCAGAAACCAAAGTCAGAAAAGGTAGGGAAGATATCTATTTCCCTGTAGGCCTATATTATTTTCGCTGCAGTCAGTTGGTTTGTTTCCCGGAATGTGCGCTTTGAATGTTTACATGTTTATTCAGAAATGCATATGCGTTTATGTTCTCTAAACTACAGTTTATATTATTTTTTTTAAACAATGCCACTGCAGTATGGTGTATGCTACTTTTATTATATTCTGTCACATTCGGCTACAAAAACATTTCACTTCTGCATTTTAAAAGCACTTTTTAAATTTAATATTTTTTGTATTGTTGCTCAAGGTTTTTATTTAACCTCTTAAATTTTAATTTGAGCAGAACAACATATGTCATATTTGTTTTTCGTACAACAATTCAGAACATGATATTGCTAATACATGGTGGACTTTTTTATTGATATGTTATAGGCCTCTTTGTTACCTGGATAACATAGGCAGCGCCTTATGAAGGTGTTGCTGCTTCTCTCATTTACAGTAGGCTATGGTTAAGTTAGAACTTTACCACATTTACATTGATATTGTGGGGTTGTCATCCCAGTCCTGTCTTAATAAACAGACTATACATGTATTTTTGAGGAAGCCATTTGACAGCAGTTAGGCCTAACTATCTGAATATGTAAAGTCTGCATTAATCTTGAGGAATAAGAAGGAACATGGCACCTGACATCAGCAATTCTCAGTTCTTCAAGTGAACCCTGAACTAGTCAAAGTGTTCCGCAAGCAAAGCTGATTTGCGAAATAAGCATTTTTCTTTCTTATGTTGAGACTTGGAATATTGCAATGTTGGAAGGCACCCATGTTGAATAGGCTGTGGGCCTGTGTGTGTGTGTTTGGTACATTGTGTCCTCTTGCACTTGATTATTTCAGTTCCTTGCTATTTGGCAGTGTAAAAACTTCCCATCCCATAATGGCCTGTTGTTCTCCCACAATGTCATAAAGTATGACAGATGTATTCTGGATAGGGTATGTCTGCCAGCTGAGTCATGCTTCACTGGAATAAACATTCTCCTCCCAGTATGACCCCCATATGATGATAAACTCAATATTAAAAAGTATCAGCATCCACAACAAAATACTAAATGAATTTAAAAAAGGATTGACATTCTATTTCCAGCAAAAGATTGAATATTGTACATTGCATACTGTACATATTGGTAGAGATGCTTACCAACAGCTACATATTTTCGCAACAGATATCCATTGTTCAGCATTTACGACATCAACACATTGCGTGAAATGTCAGCGTCAGACAGCCCCAGTCATGTGTTGCTGCCTGTACAGTGCTGACGTGAGGAAGCAGCACAGGAAGTACTGTTCTGCTGAGACACAGTAGTGTGAGGGTCTGATGGGCTCTTTCCTCTTTGTTCAGCCTCTGAGCACGTGGACACATAATCACCTTTAGCACTCGCTCCTGAAGTCCTTTCACCAACACAAATACCTTTGGTGCTTAACCAGCACTATAACCATGAGGTATTATAGCCTACAATTAACTATTGTAATCTGCCCTAATCACAGTTCACTGTAGTTTAGTATGGGTATCATAGACAACTGTGTGATTGCAGAAACATCTGCAACATTACAGTGACATGGACTAGGCTACTTTATATAGTTGCTGTGCATAGATGTCAGTTGTCAAGTGCTAAACTGTCATGTGAATAGCTAAGCTCAGTGGGCACTACCAAATATCTCGACATGGCACAGTGACTAAGTCAGAGATCACAGACCCCTCCCAACATAGGATGTAATTACATCTGTTTACTCCTAGTGCTGCCTGCTATAGTGACTTCATGAGTGAAGCAATGCCTTCCAGTTTAACCGAGGGTGATTGTAGCACAGGAAAACAGCAGATGTCTTTCATTGCGTTTTAAACCATAAAATACAACAAATATGTTTTATTCAGGCTTTATATCTGTATCTAATGTGGTTAAATATTAAATTGGAGACGTAGGCAATAGTTTCCTGACTTACAAAGAAGCATAGCCCATACAGTATTTCTATAGTGAAAGCCATTTAAATTGCAGCAAATAAAGTATGTCGATAAGGCAAGAGAACAGGAGTCATAGACGCTTCCTTGTTCATGTTGATGTGGTAAATTGTTCATATTTAACATAGTTTTATCAGGAAAAATGTTGTCGTGTTCTTAAGATGCTACTCAACATGACCTGCCAAAGAAATCTTTTGAGGTTGATAGTTGTATTCCGATATTGTCAGTTGAAGAAGTTGCCCTGTGTTTTATTTATTCATGATGTGACAAACTGGGAGAAAATGCTTTCATTCCCCCCTTTTTAAACACGTTATTATATTAATTTAAATGTGTCTTGGTTGCCGTGACCACCATGAAGCAGATGGGTTGCAGGTCAGGGTTAATGAGGTGTTAAACAGTGGGTTAATTTTCAACCGTGAACATATGTTGAAACGGCATGAAAGAGATGCTTATTAGTCTGGAAATACCATAGCAATAATGACATCGCCATGGTTATTCATGTTTATTTTATTTTTATTTTATCACTCTTTTACAGGCTGCTATGCAGATCTATGAACACAAGGGGGCAGACATTTTCACCAATGGTAGTGCTGGTCATATGAATGGCACTGAACTGACAAAGATGAAAGAAGTGGCTTTTGAAAAAAATTCCTTGGAACCAATGGTAAATAATTTTTTTATTTTTACAAAATACATGTTTAAAATTATATTGTATATTGTACTTTGAAGACACCTGAATCAAAACTGTTAAGTAGGTGTTAGGATTTATTTCTTTGCTCCCCTGGAGCCTCGTTTATGTTTCCTACTTGGGTCCTGGGTTTCAGGGGGTGACCCTCAAGCTAAATGACAAACAGAGGTGCACTGTGGCCAGAATATTGCACGGGGGCATGATCCACAAACAAGGTACACTACTCAGATAAAAATATCCAGATATGATTAGTAAAAAAAAAAAATGTCTGTAATTATAGATTGTGCATGTGCGTGCATGTGTATTTGGTCTAGGATTCTTAAATGAAGGGGATGAAATTGCAGAGATCAACGGCAAAAGTGTAACCAACCAATCTGTTGATCAGCTACAAAAAATCTTGGTATTTTACACATTATTTTCTTGCACAATTATAGCATTTAGCAGATACTTTTATCCAAAGTAACTTAGTCAGTATATTTGTCAATAGTTCATACAACAGCAAACAACATTTTGTTTGAATAATGTCAGCATCATGTCATCAGGGCTAATGCATTACCAATATATATATAATATCATTCAATTTTATTTTCTCTTTCGTCACAGAAAGAAACCAATGGAGTAGTCACTATGAAAATCATTCCCAACCCACAAAGTCGGTCCCAGTCGTGTGAGGTAAGCCTGGCTGAAGCAGCATACTGTTTGTTTTGTTCTTTTATTTCTGTCCTCAATATTGTGCATTGTTGTTTCCAATATTTAATTGCTATATATAATGTAAGAAATGGTATCCATGTAAATATATTTAAAGTGCAACAGCTTGTAGACTTGACGCAAGAATATATTATATTAAATATTCACTCGTTCGCTGAATTTGAAGAAAATATATTACACACCTGTCTTCTGTGTTTTCACATTTAGCAATATACAGTTTTTACCTTCATAAAATGGATATTTACCTTGAAACCTAATCAATTAATATTTACCATACATGGATAGAAAGCTTGATTGGTTGTTTTGGAGTGTTCAAAGTGTTACTTGAGTGGGTGGTACCTTTTGACAAGACCTGGCTTTGCAAAATTATTCCCCTTAAATAATGTGTTCTTTATCAGGTGAATCGTCTGTGAGAGACAGAGGTGACTATAAAACTATCAGTTTTCTTTAGTAGTCCAACATAAAGATCATTGCTCATATTCATCTTATTTGGCCTGAAACATGTTAATGGTGTTATATTCTGCCATCTACAGGCCACAATATGTTCTTGTTCTTTGCAAACATTCATACATTTAATGCATTAGTCAACTGACTAAATGTTCTGTCACATTTGACAATTTGTCTAATTTTACAAACTATTTGACAATAATGCATTTATTTAACATGAAAAACAATTATTGGTTAAACTCATAACTGTAATTTTTGTGTGGTTTGTAATGGCAGATATTAATCTAATGCTTATAGGTCATGAAGCTCTTCTGTACATTAGCTATACTGTACAATAGCTGTAGATGTAGTAGAAGAAATAGTAATTGTGCTTCAAGTACAATATTTGTGGAAACCTAAAGCTCTTTGGAGTCTGACTGGCCTCAACATTTCCATAAATGATTAACCAAAAGGTTAATCCACCCTGAAAAAGAATTCAGACAGCTAGCTATCTCTACACAGCAAGCGATGATAAATAGCACATCGCCTTTTGTTGGATTTTATCTAATAATTAGTTACAACATTTCATGAATTCTTGACATAAACCAATTTTTATTTTATGTATTTTATATTTTATTATCAAGAAACCCTAGCACTTCTTTCTAAATCCTACAGTTAATGATATACCAACTCTGGAAAGTGGCTTTGCATGTTCACAATATTAACATAGCCTTACAAGAGCAGAGTATTACGTCTGAATTCTGTTAAACAAGGTGATTTTCCAAATTAACATTTACTTGTGTCTTTCTACATTAATATTTAATGTCTGTCTTATCTTTAGTCTAAAGGCTGTCAAGATACTGTCAATGAATAAAGAAGCTTGTAACTGTCAAGCACATATTTAAACAAGCTCCCAATGGATGCTCCTTATGCCTGCAGATGTACATGAGGGCTCAGTTTGACTATGACCCTGCCAAAGATGACCTCATCCCATGCAAGGAGGCGGGCATGAGGTTCCAGACGGGCAACATCATTCATATCATCAACAAGCAGGACCCAAACTGGTGGCAGGGACGAGTGGAGAGCTGCACCGCCCAGTTTGCTGGGCTCATACCATCGCCAGAGCTCCAAGAATGGTACATTTCTCATGCTTACCTTTAATATCCCAGGCCAGGCTTATTATACTGTCATATAAAAACCACAATATGTCAATTGAGACCATTTGGCATGTGGGTGCAGGTTAAGGGAGTTTGAAACTTCTAGACCAATGCAATGCCATATGAAGGCAGAGTTCAAAATGGGGGTGTTGATTGAAACAAAAGTATGTAAACCCAGCCCCACTACCAATTTAACAACAGCTCGCCTTGTAGCCATTGTTAGAGAGGTTAGATGTGAAGTTAGATGTGGTGTTCGTGGCGAACATATTCAATTTTGAAGATACAAAACTATTATAATGTATTATCCTATTAGGATTAACATTTACTGGTTTTTGCATGTATTCTGATCAAGACAATATTTTGTGTTGCACAGCTACAGAGCATTAATAGCCATATAGTATACTGTACATACATTATGCGGCGTAAATGTATTGTTGCTCAAGCTGCCTTTGTGTTGTCTAATAATTAGTGTAAAATGGCCCTTTAATGTATGTCCTCGATACCCAGTTTGGGTACAATACACATAGCTAACAATACACAGAACTGAGACCACAGGTATGCATCCCCCAGTATACTCTCCCAGGACACTAAAACGCAGACAGTTGTTGCATATGCTGTCATAATCTGACCGTTCTCCATTTGAAAGTCTGAATGTAATCTTCCTCAAATAGTTTGTGGTATCCAGACCAGATACATGTTACTTTACATTTCTTGTGTCAAATTAAAGTATGTTATTCTGAATAATAGCAGTTTGTGATTTAGAATGTAAAGGTGCTTGCAGTGTGTGCCCAACTGATCCCACCATTCTAAAGTTGGCAGACGTTGGTTGCAATTTTTAGAATGTTCAGAAAACAAAGTCTGTCCAAATTGCTTACACTAACTGACGGGACAACTCAGACCTTCAACAATGTGACGTGCAAAACTAGTCATATCTAAATCTCAATTGCAAACAAGTCGAGCTGAAACTATCTTGCTTACAAAACACCTGGCTAGTTGGATTTTCTCTTTTCACAACTCAGC
Organism: Amblyopsis rosae; assembly: GCA_025399935.1. Lineage (NCBI taxonomy): Eukaryota > Metazoa > Chordata > Actinopteri > Percopsiformes > Amblyopsidae > Amblyopsis > Amblyopsis rosae. Next base: position 9,388 of record JAODTR010060154.1, read on the forward strand.
TTTATTTGCGGTTCTACGGCCTTAAACCAGCAATTTTAAATGTGCAATTACGGCACAGTGAAGTGATTATAGGCTCATGGACAGCTATATAGTCTCTATAGGCAAACTTGAATGAAAATCATGTACGCTAACATTGTACACAGCTAGTTGTCAAGGGAACATGCTCAGTATGCAGACCCTTCCACAACTGTCTTATTTGCTGCATAATATATAATAGGCAGTAATATTCACGTTCTGTATACTTTAAATAACTTTATTGGTCTGGAGGCGTCTCATATGACCATGGCAATTTGTTTGTCATTACCCAGAAGGCCCTCTGCCCCCTGGCCTCCGTGACAACCAATCAACAACCACAGTTGAATGAACACAGCGTGGCCCAATAATATTTCATGTTACTAACATGTGAAAACTACTACTCCGTCCGACCCGACTGGACATGTCAAACTCTAAAAACTCCAACTAACACCAACTAACACCTGACTGACGGCGCACACTGATCACTAACAGCTGGTGTTGGTTAGAGTTGATTAGCGTTTGTCTGGACAGTGTGCGAGCATTAAAAACCCAGTCAATGTTGAATTTGGCAGAGATGTTTCATGACCAACTGGCATGTAACTTACAGAGCCAGCTATACTGTGCACATTGTGGATAAATAGTATGTCTACTACTATATTCATGTTATTTCATGATAAATTACATTACACTTGGTTGTATGACAATAACGTTCAACTAATAATAATGTAACCTTTAACATGGCAGGAGGTTGGCCAGTAAAAGCACTGCAGCGGAGGGCAGTCAGTCCTGCAGGCCTTTTGGGAAGAAGAAGAAGTGTAAAGACAAATACCTGGCCAAACACAGTTCTAGTGAGTATGTGTGGCAATGTCTCAGTCCCACACTGTTTCTACCTCATTTCTCCAGTGGATTCATGTATCCATTTCCATAACTTGAACCCTCCGCTCTCCAGTTTTTGACCAGCTGGATGTGATCTCCTATGAGGAGGTGGTGCGGCTTCCCGCCTTCAACAGGAAAACACTGGTCCTTATTGGTAAGCTTCCATGTAGCTGATTGAGCAGTAGAATGGAGACTATGTTTGAGATACTATTTTCTACATTTCCTTTAGTGTGTCATGTGGTTGTGTTCTATCAGCCCCAGAACACATTGCTTTGTGTGTTGCTGCGATGATAACTCATCTTAAATATAGTTGTGAATAATGATTTTTAAAGTTTAGTTACGTGTCCACATTATGGCTGCTAATTTCTACTGCGGGTGCTATACCTATATTGTCTATTACCAACAACAACATACATCTGTTTACCACAGTAATCAGTGAGAACTATTGAAGTTGTCCATACAGTTGTTTTTGTCTTTGCCTGTGCCCTGGTGGATATATGGTTTGTAACCTTTTGTTGAGTAGTCTCAGCAGCAGTCTGCACACATAATCAACGTGTCTTTTCTTTAATGATTCCCAGGTGCGCCTGGGGTAGGACGGAGCCATATCAAAAATGCTTTGCTCACTAGATATCCTGAGAAGTTTGCCTACCCTACACCACGTAAGCACTTTGGTCATCTCATCATCTGAACCATGGCCATGTTATTCTAGCGCTCTAATCTCTGGCACTGGTCTCTCCACAGACACTACTCGACCTCCACGCAAGGACGAGGAGAATGGACAGGAGTACTACTTCATCTCCAACGATGACATGACCAAATGCATCTCTAAAAATGAGTTTCTGGAGTATGGTAGCTTTCAGGGAAACATGTTTGGCACAAAAATTGAGACTATCCATAAAATCCATGACCAAAACAAAATAGCCTTACTGGACATAGAGCCACAGGTTAGCATTGGCAGATGAATATTTTCAAACTGGGTTTGGACCCAAGCATGATGGTATTCTGCTTTGGAAATAATCTTTTAATTGACATTATTACTAATCTATATATGATTAGAATAATATTATGAATTCATAATAGAAAGTGATTCATTATTTGTGGGGAACCATGAACTTATATATCACAGTGTCTTATGATTGTGTGAATGTTAATGCAGACATTGAAACTGTTGAGGACGGCTGAGTTTGCACCTCTGGTGGTGTTCATAGCCCCTACGAACGCTGAGGCCCAGGTACTGACAATAAACACCATGCGGTTACATCCACTTAGTCTAACAAACACACACACACACACTCTTAAGACTCTCCCTTGCCTCCAGACTGAAGCCCTGCAGAAGATCCAGAAGGAGTCGGACGACATCCTGACCACGTACCGACACTTCTTCGACGAGGTCCTGGTCAACAACGATGTGGACGACAGCATCAGTGGTCTGCAGGAGGCAATCGAGCGTGTCACCTCCACGCCCCAGTGGGTGCCTGTGTCATGGGTCTACTGACAGTAGACCCATAGACTGTCACAGCATGCAATAGACCGGTCCCTAAGAGATGCTGTCCCATCCTGCATCTGTGGATGTACAGAGGACTCACCTGATTGTCATGGGACATTTTGCACAAATGCATTTGGAAAAAAGAAAAGCAATAGTTAAAATGTTTATTTTAGAGAATTCCTGGGGAAGCTCAAAAAGTGAAGCTTACAAAGGGTTTTGTAGTCTCACACCTTTTTGTGATCGTTGGCATGTGGGGAAATGCTTCATATAGGACCCTAACTGTGACTGAAATCCCCACTTACATGGTCAGGATTAGAGCGGTTTATTTTCTGTTATGATGAAATTGTCACCGCATTGAGAATATAAAATAACGTCAGAAGATAAAATACAGGGATGTACATATAATGTCTTATACTGTATCATTGGCAATCCTATGTTGTCTCAGTTAAGCAGACTTGTATACCTCATTGAATACTGTAAAAGCACTTTTAGAATTAAAACTCCCCAATCTCTGTTGCAACTGTGTTATTGGATGTTTGAACCCGCTTTGATCCTTACCCCCTGAGCCAGTAAGGGATAATGATATTTGATCATATTTGATTGAATGAAATCTTTGACTGGTTTTGATGCAGCCACACCTGAAAATAAACAGTGACATCTTAAACATTGGATATCCAAGATGACTAAACTGTAGGCTATACAGATATCAAGAAAGTTTATATTCTTTAAAGAAAAGTGTATTAAAAAATCACCACACTATAGTCTTCATGTAGCGTAAGGTCACATTAGACAGGGTAGGTGTGTAAGTCTTTAGAACATGACATAATTTAGCAGGACGGGACTGCAATTTAAAGTTAGTGAATAGGCTTTTTATTTTAGGTTTCTTAAAATAAAGAGCCTTTATGACTTAATTTGTAGTTGTGTGTCCAACATGACATGAACAATCTAAATGTTCTTCAGCCTCGTTTTGCATGTCGTTTCGATAACTGTTGATTTAACACAATTTGTGTTGCATACAGAACATTCTCTATCTATGAAATAACTCAATGCTGCCTGCCACACCTCCTTCTACTGAACGCCATTTTGTTGACATGTATATTGTTATAAATATAAGATCACATTAATATAAGTTGCTCTTAAACATGGCCACATTATAGAATGCATAGTAATATCACGCATTTAGGATGGAACATAACAGGGTCACTGAACCAGAATATTCCATTAAATGGTAACCGGTGCGTTTGTCTCTCATTTTAACATGAAGCAGCTTCTGTGACGTCACCAAGCCAGCTTTGTGACACCTGTTGTGCCGAGATGGTTCCCCTGCCGAAATTGCACCTTTGACTACTGTAGGATGGTTTAGCAGGTTAATCATTTTAATATAATAGAGAATTATATCATAAGGAAGGGAACGTCAATGTATTATTTGAATATCGTCTACAGCCCGAAATAGTTTCCCCTTCCGAAATTGTGCCTTTGACTACTGTAGGATGCTTTCACAGGTTCATTATTTTAATCTAATAGAGAATTAGGGCGTAAGGAAGGGAACGTGAATGTATTATTGAAATATCGTCTACAGCCCGTGAACCAAAGATGGCACGATCTAAGGACCTATAGGCAATTTTACACTAATCCATAGACATAGCCTACGTTGAAATGGAAAACATAGCACTATAATGCATGGCATTATTATTACCTGTTATACTATAATATTATACCTGAAGTCCAAAATGTAGACTATCGAACAACCACATTTTTCTGGGGAGCAATTCCAGCACGACACCGTTAATCCGGGCGCCTGTTTATTCCATCTCCATTACTGTAAGGACACGCAGAGGAGCGCTGCCAGGGCACTAATAATAGCCTGTAGGTGTTGCACGACCTATCATATAGGAAGATAGCAAGGCTAGAGGCTTTCAAAACAGGGTCGCATTCCGTGATAAATGCAAGGCGCGTCCTCTTAGACTGCAAGTGACAGGACGCCACAATAACCTACAGGGTATTCGAGCACAGAAGGCAATACACTTACGCTTCCAGGCACTTAGCACCACTACAGGACATTTCGAACCCGGATCTCAGCATCAGTCCAGCTCAAACTACCAGAAAAGATGTAAGTAACCCTCACGTCCATCCATTGTTTTGTTGTAATCTTGCGGACACAAATTGAAAATCAGTGGTCATTCGGCGCGCCTGCTTGCGCGCATGTACTAGCCTATATGTGTGTTACTGTTAAGGCAAATATAATATTTTCTTTTCTATCGCACTGGTGTTCGAAGGTTGAGTGGGACTAATCGACACTTCCTATTACTGCATTAGCCTATATTAATTACATTTCTCACTGGATATATAGCCTACAACACGATAGCCCAAACAGGCCTCACCTAAGGCTGACATTTTGGCCTAACCTTGCATCGGGCGATGCTCAGTGCCTTTATTTGTACAAGCGAAATAGGATTTTTGTATCAGCTACAGTTTGAAACAGCTCGCTGTTTTGTGACAAGTGTCTTCGTCGTTCTATTTCTTTTATGTCACTAGCCTATATGGTTTATGTTGGGCACGCAAGCATTTTCCAGATCGGACTGGATTAATTTGAAAGGGAAACGGGAGACGGTGTAGGCTATTTGCCCACATGCTATAAAATAAACATAGACTAAATCTGCTGGTGAATGCATCAAGCACACGATAATGGTTTAAAGGGGCTTTATATTCGATCCTGGTCTTATTTCACACATCAGTAAAGGACACCAGGCCGAACCAGTCTGAACTGCGTCGGGAGCCTTTTGTACATTATTAGTGCATTATTATATACGTTAAACATCTCCCTATCCTATGCATATTGGTCTATATTGTCCATCCATTGTATAGGTGTTGTGGGTGAAACAGCCTCGACTGTCCTCGATTGTCGTGCGAATATTGCGTGTATGCCTGTCTTGCTTGCCCATGTCGGATTTCGTGGTGCACGTTTTGTGATAGAAAATTGTCGTGAGAGCTCGTTGGCCTACCATTGATCCACACACATCCTCGTTCAGCTTTTGCTATGTCATCGATCTGTCACGTTTTAGCTCTAGCTAGTGGAAATTATATTTGGCGAATCAGAAACTGTCACAAAAGATGGCAAGATGACAAGATTTGTTTTTTGTGACGCGTAAACGCCCTCGTCATGTTGAGATCTCGCCGGGCCTGGTTCAGACACGTTCTTTCTAATCCATGTATTATAGTCATAAACCTAACTAACGACATTATGAAGTGTAATCACGGCGGATCGCGAAATGAAACAACATTTATTGTAGTTACTAACACGGCTTTGGTAGCATACTGTGCACGCGGCGCTGTCCAGTGCTGAAATGTCGCTGTCCAGTTTTGAAAAAAGAGGCCTGAAAGGGTTGTCTGTACGTGTATGCACGTCTATGGTGCGCTTTCTTTTATATGATTTTTAGCACGTTGTTGTTTGCAATATATTTGTCTTTATTAAAAAGTTTAAAACCATTAATTCAGGGCTAACCTATGTTATTCGTCAAGAATCACAGACAAATAGACCTAACAGATATTCAATTTCAATAAATAAATGAGATTATCATTACAAAACATTGTTTTTGTTTGAAACAGTGGGTGTATCACATTGCCAACGCTATTTTCCATTGGGTCATACTTTCTATCATTACAAACAACATGGGACCACCTTCCTTCACCCTTTAAATATCATACAGTTATCAGACACCTTTGTTTATAGGGCATTTACTGTAATAACATGGTATTTTATTTAACTAAGGGCATTGTACAGCTACTAAATGATGCATTTATTTGTCAACACAGCATCATGTCATGCCATTAGAACTGATAGTGCAGAGTCTGCCGACCACATATATCAATGGAATCATTTTGGAAGGATATGTTGCTGCATGATGAGTAGTAATGTGTGCGCCTGATATAGCCACTGAAAGGTGACCTTTATGTAGGGATTTGTCTCTCCTCCTCTCTCTCTGGTTGAGCAACATAGATGCACAACATATACACATAGTCTTTGCATTATGGCATAATGTATTTTATGCTTCCATCTGTTAATGTCCCCATCACACAGAAGTGATCAAACATATAGCTGGCATGGCAGTAATGTTTGCGGTGTAACTTAGCAGACAATTAACCAACAATGCTGACATGCTAACATAGAGCGAGCAGTGAGTAAACAGCAAAATGACATTGACAATACTCACATTGTTCCTTTAAAAGGTGCTCTGCCCATGTGATGATGAATCAGTTTGGTACAGTGGTACATTATGGTTTATATTTACTCTCACAGCCAGGATGGTTATTATGCATTTGTAAAACTGATTCATGGCGACTATGATTTCCAAAGATGTAATGTGTCTTTCATGCACCCTGATTCCACAAGAAGGTTCGATTGCATGGTTATAATCAGTGTTCAGCTCAAGGACACTTCAATGGGGCAGCTTTCTCGAATGTGAAATTAAAATGAGTTTTGAACACATGCCTTCCAGTTAAAGGAATAACTCTTGTCAATTATCTTTTGCTGTGATCACTCATTTGGCATCATGTTTTGATGGCATATAGAAAAAAGTGCATTTGATGCTAGTCTGTCTGTTTGTAGGTCAAATGGTTCACTAATAGCATTTTGTGTCACAAATATCGAGACTGTAATGGCTAGTATTCAAATATCTCAGTAATAATGTGACTATCGTTACTAAAAAATAAATGCAACGCTGAAATATCATAATCTGCAGTTCCTCAAATGAGACTGAGATGAGACTGGCTCCAAAAGCGAGTCAATCGCCATAGACACCTATGTAAAAATATGTACTTTACAACAGCAATCAACATATATCCTGGTACAACATTTTTTTTTTATCTACAGTATAGTTTGTTTCCCCCAGAGCCATAGAAATAACAGAGTTGCGCAATCTCCGTTCACTCACTGTTTTTTTACAGCAATGGAGCCTCAAAATAGTTCCCGGAAGTTATCCTAAATACTAGTGCCCTTTAAGCACTTCCTGAAACTATTTTATATAGGTATTTGCCTCTCCATGAACCATGTGACCATCTATGGCTCTGGTTTTCCCCATTTAGGACAACTGTACAGGGGGTACATTTTATATAAATAATCAATTGAAAAAATTATCCACACATTCATCCCTTTATTAAGTATAGATCGTGGTGGAGAGGTTTGTGTGTCCCTATGATCCTGAGAGCTGTGTTGTCTGGAGCCTTGAGCTCCTGGTAGGGTC
>JAODTR010060164.1:0-39472 GCA_025399935.1 Amblyopsis rosae
AACCCCCCCCCACACACACACACACACACACACACACACACACACACCAACCACCACCCTACACTTTTGCCTTAATATCTTTCGATGAATATTGTTAGGAAAGCATTGCGTTCTAAACATTTTGACAAGGTTGGTTCCAATTGCACTTTAAAGGTCCAGCGGGAGTGATGCTTAAAATACACTGAATACTGTAAATGATTAGGGTCGGCAGCAGAGTACGTGCTCTGGTGCTACACCAGTTAATAGAGACAATAATTATATGCAATGCACCAAATGTTTGGCAGTAAATAGGTTGTGAATACACGGAGCAATGGAAGTCATTTTGGCAGTAGAATCAGTAAACAAAATTCAGAATTTATTGTACGCCTTCTTTGGACCCTGAGGAAGTGGACATATATATATATATATATATATATAATATATATATATATATATATATTTGTTCTGCTTGCACGTGGTTCTGCTCATTGCCAACACATCACACATACATGTGAGGAAATTAATCAGCATTTCCAATATAGACATTTGAAATTTAGCAATATGGGGGCCCAACTGCTTTTTCATGCCAGCAATTATTGAATTAGAGACGTTCAGCGTTGCTGCGGTCAATCTGGAAATAATGTGCACAGACTCAAAACAGTGTGGGTTTGCTGCCAGATTCTGCTGTGTATTTTTCAAGGGAATTGCGTGCAGAGGAGAGGTCAAGGGAGCAATCGCCCCTGCCTCTTTGGCCGGTCACGTCCCAGCTTTTTCTCTCGTCGAGTAAACAAAACTCAAGGCCAACTGTTTATTCGTCTATGCTACTATAGCTACCGAGATAGCAATTAGTAATAACACCTGATCAGGGACTGGGAGTAAAGGATCTTAGACTAAATAGAACAGATTCATGTGGTCACCCAGAAATGCATTAGGACTAGTCACTCGTTTTATTACTTTAGTCAAATGACCACAGCTTTGGGCAGTTGTTAACAACATAACACAGTGACACTATGACGATAAAGCTTCAATCAATGATTTCCCTGGAGGCACATATGACTTTTGAAACATAGTTTTTAGTATTTATAGATTAAGTTAGATAACAACCAAAGACGTGCACACACACACACACACACACAGACTAAATGATCTATCATTAATCACCACATTTACAACATGAAATTATTCCAACATATCCTTTAATTTCATGATATCTATGATCAAATGTAGATATTATCAAAGAATAAAATATATAAGAATGTAGAATAGCTAGTCAATGTTTTATTAATTAAGTATAAAGTCTAAAAATCCACAATGTAGCCTATACTATATATTGACCAAGGGTTCAGAAATGTCACTGCTAGGTTAATGCTGCTAATTATATACATATAATATGTATATACTGTAGCCTATGACTGCAGGGAAGTATTATTTCAGTATTCCATTATAACAGTGCTGATTAAAATTTCATAAATTGCCGAGGGCCCAATGATGGTGGATCGACCACTGGCTTCAGCCAATGATGGCTGGAGAAGTACAGAACACTGAGGCCAGAGAGACACACATGAGCGGCTGTTAAGATTGGAGCGAATGACAGTTTCTCTAGTTGTGTAAGCAGTAGATTGTTCACTTCAGAATAAATGCCCCTGGCTACTGGCACCTTGAGTTAGTTTAGTGTGCTAAAAAAATGTATAATGTTGGGTGCGAAAAACATTGCATTAACATAGCATGTACCACATCCCAGATGATCAAATCCTTTTAAACAACCTACTAGTTAAAATAGAAGGTGTGAACTTATGTTTGCCTGTAGAATTATAATGGATGATAAATGGAGTGATGACTTAGTGGAAAGGACATAGAGACTGAAATATTGTCATTCAAAATATATATTTTTTGTTATTTATTACCAAAATAAGGCTCAAAATAGATTCAAACATAGAATAACAAACAAAAAATGTGGCTGGTGCTGGAAATAGTCGAAAAGAATTTGCAGTGTTCCAGTGAGCTAAGAAAAATGCCCCTCATGCTTGACTTAGCTATGGAGTTCACTTAGTATATAGCTGATTTATTATGTCCAGCTCTGACAAATGGCTTTTCACATTAGGCTATACATTCATATTGTGAAATATGCCAAAGGAATGCCAAAGGATTCTCATGGTCTGCTAATGGTGCTTGCCATGGACAAATATGCACATATTCATTCAATTAGTGTTGCATGCTAGATTGTGTGTGAGCCATTGCAGAGAGGCCATTGCGTGGCAAATGCTGATATTCAGTTTTGAGTCACAGGAGGCCATATCACAGAGGAAGACCTTTAGTTCGCCTTTGCCCTGACCCAAAATAGGTGGACGCATCATGTAGATATCAAGAGCTTATCTTTCCTCCTTTGGAGAGTATTGAAATATTAATTTGCACTTCTCCAACAGTGAGGAATGGGTAACTGTGCTCACATGCACAAATACATGATTGTATAGTTTAATGGAGAGTGCATGTGAGAAATGTTGTATATGAGAGAGAGAGAGAGAGAGCAGTATTTGGAGGCCCACTGAGACTTGGTGCGTTCACATATGAAATGGTCATTTGCATTATACAAAAAGGTCTCCTGACATAACCTTGGATTAATGCATTTGCATCTGCTTGCTTTCTTTGTGCAGTGCTGGGTTTGCGGGGGTTGAGTGGCCTATACAGTTGTCAGTCTGCCACACACATGGCTCTTACTTTATACTGTTCCACTGATTGTTAGCTTGACTTTGCATTTGTGCATACAAAATAAAAAAAACAAACAGAATGTTGGGGTGTATTTTCAAGAGAAGATGATTTACTAACATAGCTACTTTTCAATTGTGAAATGATTGTTATTTTAGTCTTAAAGGGCTAGAATGATCTATTCTACTTTGTACTTTTGCATTCTATTTCACATGTTAAATGTTTACGCAAGTGATGGGAAAATCTGTGGTATCGCCCATTGGGAATGGAGGACGTTGACTGTGGAATCTGCAAGGAAGGATCATTGTGTCAGTAAAGGCAGTGACAACCAACTAACAAGTCAGCATGAGAATTTGCCGCTCCACTTAAGCCAAATTGTATACAGAATGCCCCCATGTGGACTCTCACTGACCCAGCGGAACCAGTATTATTTTACATTTGTGTAAATTCAAATAAAACATACTGTATGTATTTGTAAAAGGCTGTGGCTAGTGTTAATGTTAATCAGATGTGCGTTATTGTACTTCAATTTAGGGTTTAGAAAACAAAACAAATAACACGGATACTATTATTCACCTTTATAAAGTTGATGTTTTGAACAAATGTTCATTAATGAAATGTTATTGTATGTGAAGGCAGTTGTGAAAAAGAAAAGCTCTAATGTTATGGGGTAGGAGACAGTGGTTCACTTTGGGGAATAGATAGGTGACACAGAGGCTTCAAATGACTTGATAACCAGATTTCAAAGCTTTCACAACACTGGTATCGATGAGGGAATGGCACTAAAAAGGCATTTTAAGATTAGACTTGCATAACCGGCTAACCGCAAGAAGGCTGGCCAAACCTTAAGTACATGCACTTGCATGGACTGCTAGTAGTCTTCACATTAGTCAATGATTGGGCTGTTAATGACCTCATTAAACATTGACCAGCTTGTCATGAGTTGAAAGGTGTGTACAGTATGTCTTTCAACTTGGTTTAGATTAAATGTGTTGCAGAATGGACGGCTAATATAGCCTTATTACTAGTCTGTTTACTAATGGCATTTATTATTGCATTTAGTATTTCCTACAATTTCCAAAAATTGGGTTTATTGATTTATGCTGGCTATTGTTCACCCCCTATAGATCACACTGTACTGGCTGGAGAACTAAACTGCCATTTAGCATTTCATCCAAAACCCAGTGCATACTTTGTGGTGTCATAGGCTAGTGAAATTCAACTTTACCCATATTTAAAAACACAGTGGGTGGCAGTCATCCATATACCCCTGGCCTATTTGGTTGCACGGTACATAGCCATACATGCATGTTATTTAAATATCCTCAAGTTCATTTGCATAGAAGTAGAAAAGACAAACCGTGTTCATACCTCATACCCTTCAAATAAACCCAAGCAGAGCAGTAAATCGATTGTCATATACACAGGAGTGGGTTGATGCCTGTGACTAACCCTGCTAAAAACAGCTCTTGTGACATACCCTACTTGGTCACATTTCATGTTAGTATAGGTTACATATTTGTAATAATGTTGAATCTAGGATTTCACCATGTATAAAACTGTTTAAGCGAACTTCATCTTAACAGACATTGCAGTTGCAATACGTCAGTTGTTGAGTACAGTATTGAACACAGTCCCGGTGTTTGCCGATCGTGGAAAAACGTGCCAAGACTCAATAACTATAAGGGAACGCTCTCGGTGTGCAAGACCTCGATGCTGCAGTGCTTTAGCTACGTCTCTTCCACCTCCCTCTTTGTATTTGGGGAAAATCACAGGTTTCAGCAGCATTCACCAGCAGTACAGGGTGGCTGTGTGGGTGGAAATATGAAAGGCAGAAATCTAAAAGTGTCTGACATATAGTCCACTGAGCTTTAGTGGTTCCCACAGAGAGCTCTGGATAGATACAGTATGAGAACATAAACAACAGAACATAAATAATGTGTGGTAAAGGAATTGCCAACAACATAAAATATCCCCATGCATGGAAATACATGTTTTAATGTATTATATTTTATAAAGATTAATCATTTCCTGTTGTTATGTCTAAAGCCCATAATACAAAACAAATACATTTAAACAAGATTTTTTTATTTTAATGGCTCGCTCTGGCAACTAATAGAAATATTTTTGCTTTGTGAGCCCATGGCAGAGAAATGTTTGAAATGGGAGGTTAATAACTAATGAGAGACAATTGTCTGCTCATCCTTACCACATTAATAATTGCCCCTCAACGTAATGCTCAATCATAAACAGGGCACTTTAAGGCTCTAAGGGACCACAGGAATAACAGACTGATGACACCCTTCAGACAAATGTGCCAAAGTTCAACAAAGCCAGACATTAACAGTCCAGACTAAAATTACCAGTAGCCATGTCTGCTTGACAGAAACAATTCCAAAGCAACTTGTAGTTTTTGTTGTTCCCAATGTCTATTTGTGGTTCAGCTTCAAAATACTTTTAAGTTCCGTGTTTATCTTAACCTAACAGCATCTGAAGGTAGAATAATTTTCAGTAAACAAAAGTTGAGTTTAATGAGCCTATTAATCAGTCAGGGAGAATAGGGCCTTTTTGCCACAATGATCAAGAAGTTGTGACAATGATTACATGCTCTTCTTATGGTGTTTGAGAAAAGTTAGCCGATTAAACCCCGTCAGGTTAAAAAGGAACAGCATCCTACTGCAATTGCCGATATCAGCAGACAAAAATAAAAAAACTCTAAAGGTGTCAACATTTGCTTGATTTGAGTAAATGGGTGTGGGTGTACACTTTACAGACTCAAGAGACTAATCAGGTATGGTGTTGTCCACGCCCAGGCCTGAGAAGTTCAGCTAAAAATAACTTAAAAATACAAAATAAAAAACACAGCAGTGTGGATTTTCATTGACTTCCAGCCATTCAGCTGACCGATGCAGCGTAATTCAATATTTTAACATTTATTCTCGCAGCAAATTATATTTACCGCAGCCAAGACAATAAAAGGCAATACCTCAGCAGTCTCTCAGCCCTACACAGCATCTAACACAGCACCTATGGCAAATCATAAAATTGGTATGAGACACGTGGATTGGTCAGCAAGCAGAGGACAAGCTTCCTGAGTAAACTGATAATGTGGCCATGGTCTCAATGTGATTTGCTGATGGCAGATTGTTTAGTTCAGTAGAACAATAGCCTCTATTGATGCACAATAACACTTCTAGATATTACCCAAGCCACCTGAGGTAGCAGTGTCAAGGACTAACTGTTACATCTAAAAGCAAAAACAGACAGGAGTGAAAATTGGGCCAAACCAAGAATGTGTGGCGATTTAGATAAGGATGGTGGAATTTCTACATTCATTGCCCTTGGGTCATTGGATATAGGAAGTTAACTGGATTAAAATTCACCTCTGTCATTTGTCACCATGGCAACTTGAATTTCAAGTGATAATCCAAAACAACCCAAAAACCTAAATGACAGGCAAACTAATTAAGTATTTATACACATATATATTAACATTAAAAATCAAACAAACAGACTACTACTTCGAAGTAGAGTACATTTTCAACATTTAGATCAATTTGAAATAATGACAACATAGCCAAATGTGTTTTAAATAACATTTACTCATTCACATCATACATACAAACAAACAACTGTGGTGGTACTGATGAGAAGGCCAGCAGTTCAAACTAATTCGTTCAGACATTATCACAGTACAGAAGCCCATCTTGGTCCATACAACATGAACAGAATGCAACAGAACCACTGGCAGTCTTACAAGCCTTCAACATGTACAGGCAAAATAAAAACAACCCACACTGAGCAGCAAATCCAAGAATAATTCACCAGACCGAAAGCAGAGATTCAATTAACGCAAACACATACACAAGAGTTTTGGACTCGCAGTAAAAAAAAAAAAGAAAAAAAACGAGCAAGCTTAAGTATTTACACAACAAATAATATGGAGGTGGTATATGCAGCTGCAAATGCACACGAGGCTAGACCACAAATGGCGTCAACGCTCGTCACTGTGTAATCCCAGTCCCCAGAGGTAATGGGTTATCACAGTCAAGTAGTCAACCAAGGCATTATTCAAAATAGGCTCGTCTCCGCTGCTAGCGTCAAAAGTACCATTCCCACTCAAACGCTTTCCCCATGCCGTGATTGAAAGCATCAGTCTCAGGTTCGAGCACAGGCACCAGGACCAGTTGCTACTTGAGCACCCCCCCCCCACCAAACATATACTGGCTTACTTAGCACTGCGCTAGATGAGATCACCGTTCAAGCGCAGCTTAAAGCCTGAGATATGAAATCCTGTGTATTTCTTAGGCCTCACTGACACATTTGAGACACTGGATCATTTGGCTAGAGAGGAGTTGCTAACATTGCAATGCAATAAGACAAACCAGACCAGAGGAGCAGCAGATGAGATGATCTGGAAACAACTGTGACATGAAGAACATGCCTTTAGTGACCATGAGTTCACACATTCACAATTTTACAGGGTGTTTATAATAATAAAAAAAGTCAACTTCACGTATTCACCATGTTCACCCAACACACCCACTAACAATGCCATTCAGAACATAAAAAAGACAAGATTCAGGACATGAAATAAGTGAGGGCCAACTAAAGGTGAGAACAGTGGTAGTGTGACCTGTGCAGAGAACATACTCAGGTGCAGCTAGAACAATCGAATCTTGGAAGAGTCAAGGCAGGTGAAAATTACACAGCACATTTGGGGGTTGGGGAAGAAGAAAAATCTTTTTTTTTCCTGATACAAAAACTTAAGCTATTACTATAAGAATGCTCTTTGGAATCAAGAGTGGCCTAAATCCTGTCCAGACAAACGACCACAGGGAAAAAATTTAAATTAAATAAAAACACGGAGGGGTTGAATTGCAGGTGGGGGGGTGGGAGGAACTCTGCACACTCTTCGGAAACAAAGTGATTTTTACACACGCACAAAACAAACAAATGTCAGATTTTTGAGGAGAATCTAACCAAGTTCATTTAAAGACTACATGGTGCCATTTCCATTGGTTGCACTTACTTAAAAGCCACTGCTAATCACATCTTAGAGAGACAATCCAACATTCTAGAAGCAGCCAGGAATATTTTAGATTTATAAAGAGCTACGGTCTGGAGCATAGAGCAAACAATCTATAGCTCTGAAGCAGCTGACGCCACTTAACTAAACTACACAAGTTTAGCCAGCCAAGCCGGTGACTGTACAAGCTGTTTTAGTATTTGCCAAAAATGGCCTCATGAAATTGAGAATACAAAACTGTAAATCCAATTAAAAACAGTAAAAACATAATGTACTAAAACGCAATGAAAGCATGTACAAACGGGAGATAAAAGAAAAACGATTCCCATCGATGGCACACGGTTATTGTCCAGATAGCGACATGCTGCGCTCCCCAGTGCCCTCCAGGGGTCACTAGCAGGAGCACACAAATGCGAAATGTGTAGGCCGCCAAACTAAACCCTGCCTCTGGAGATGCATGCTTTGGAGACAGCGAGACCATGGAGTCCTAGTCATAGTTACAATATACGCTTGCGCTTGAGATAAGAGTCTGCATAATGGCCGCCCAGGCCTTGGGAATGCTGGCCCACGTAACCCCCTTCTGGGCTTGGCTCTGGAGATGGGATCAGTCGGGAAAATTCACGCTTGTGCCCCCCGACTGGAGTCTGGTTGTAAACAAAGAAAGGGAATTAAAAAGAAGAACATTTAGGCACAGAAGCATTGTTTAAAGAAGAGTGAAGAATTACCGTCATGACATCTCCAAGTGGGTAGCCATTGTGGCTCAGAGGTGGCATTCCCACTGCCTGAGGAAGAAAAGCCCAACGTTTAGCAATTAAAATTACAAAAAAAAAATAAAAATTGTATGGCAGTATAAAATTAAAATAAAGAGGACAACATGTTTTCATTTTTGCCTGGGAAGGAAGTCTCCTAAACGGGAGGCCGCCTCAAGCATTGGAGGGGAAGAATTGTCCAGAGATTAGAATACCAAAGCATCTAATGCAGGTCTAGATACATCAGCAAGCCATCCTCTGAAATAGAAGGTTTGCACATAGAATGGCTGAAGTCTGTCCATCTAGCTAGATGTCTGAAACTCAAACTGTCAGCAAGTGGCTTTTTGATTTGGCCTAAACTCAATGCTGCTGGTGTGCAGGCCATGAATGAACGACAGGATGCCGTGGTGACCAATCGCCTTGCCACCTGAGTCCTTTGATGTTACGTGCTTGAGCCACAGCTTGGCACCGTCTCACTTTCTAAGACAGGAACAGACCGTCCCTGAACACACACACACACACACGCCTGGGAAATACAAAACAAATAGCTCACGTCTTTGTCAACTCGTATGAGAATTCGGTTTTTCAGCTAGAACTTCTCATTCAAGCAACATGCCTTCACTTTTCCAATGTTAAATCCAGTTCTGAACAACCAATTAACAACCTTTCCACTGGCTGAGCTTTTTTTATTTTGAATAACGCATGCGAATGGACAATGTGTCCTTGAGACATTTCTCTGAAAGACTGACCAGCTCTGGCCTGCTGAAAGAACAGGTCTCTGAGAAATAATGTGTGGGTTATATTTATTTCATAATAAAAGTGTGCAGGGCAGAACAAAGCGTTGTCGCAGGCCAAATCTGACTATAGCTGAAATTTGAGACCCGCGTTTGAGCATCGGCACCTCATGAACACACACACACACACACACCTTATTGAGCTGGGTGTAGGGGAGGTTGCTAGGGCCCCCTAGCGCTGAGTTGCAGTAGGAGGACAGAGCAGGGCTGGTAGGGAAGCTGTAGTGTGGCTGACCGGTGTAGTCTGGTTGAACATTCAGCTGCTGAAACACAGAACACACCAAGTGTTACTACTAGTGCACAACAAACTGCAAATGATCCAAATACATGTGTGTGTATAACCAAATGATGGCTTAATGTTTTAGTTTATTATATGACAGGATATATAATGGTAATAGCAATAAACAACCGTCAGGCTTTATTAGTTAAGGTTCATTACTGGCAATGTAGGTTCATTCTTAGAGCCATGTAGTTTGCATTGTTGTTCAAAGCTGCGTTGAACGACACTCTACTGCTTATAAAAGCAAAGCAGAACCAATTGCCTGAAGTGGCCTACAGCATGCCTTCACATTCGCAGGAGGCGGTACTCGCAGGCTCCCCCTTTACATGCCTACCTCCAGTCCGAATCCTGCTAAGGCCCCCGTGTCCACGTTCTCCTGCTGCTCATACAGGTGGGCGACGAAATCCTAGAGACGAGGACATCACACCACATAAAGTCACACAGCCAGCCAGACAAACTGTGAGCGACTGCAACATATGGGTTTGCTGTGACCTTGTCCGGCACATTGGCGCCACGGGGACTCTTCAGTGCCGACGACAAGCCCGCTGTGTAAAACTGTTACCTGATGTAGAGGTGGGTACTCTGGGTTGCAGGACTCCCGGGGGCGCAGGTTGTAGTTCGAGTGCAAGCTGTGGTTGCCGCGGTGGTTGGAGACGTTGCTTAGTGTTGGCCTCTTCCTGTAAGGATGGGGCCTGCAGTTTCCACCTGGACAGACATGCATGGGAGCATATGGGGATTTTTGCTACAGAACGCCAGCCATTCTGTGTTGTAAATGTTGACGAAGTGGAAGGGATTAGCATGCCAGTAACAAGAGAGAGAGAGGTACCTGAGGAGAATTGGTTGTGGACATTGAGGAAGGCACCTTGGGGGACATTCATCTCTTTCGGAGGATCTCCTAGTATAGACACCTGATGAAAAGACAAGGAACCGGTTGCTAGGTGCGCTACAGTGAATATCAATGTTATAGAAAAATAAAAATCTGATTTCTCACCCTTTGCGAAGCAGCCTCTGCTCCCATCATCCCACCCATCAGGGGCATGGAAAAGCCCTGCAGCGTGGGAGACTGGGAGAAGGTATGGGGGACTCCTGTAGGAGAATCCTGCTCTCTTCCCAGACCTTGGATCACACCACCTAGGTCCCCACAGTAACGACACATTCAAAATGGAAGACACTCACTTGTGCCCACACACTAAGCAAGCGAGCAGTGTGGGAGGACACCCCACCCCCAGCGCTCAAACAGGCCAATGCATCACTCTGGGACGGTGACTAGCATGGGACAACTGATTTTAGTTGTTCGTCAGAGGTGGCGCGCAGACAGTTTGCTTCTCAATGTATTTCATTTTACTCTAGAAATATTATATACCCAAATAAACAACCTTACATTTTTTCTTTTATCGTTTTATATTTTTTAGTTTGCAATTTATTTTGCATGCTGTCAAGTCTCTCTTGAAAAATAGATTTGGAATCTAAATAAAATAAAAGTGGTATAATAAAAAAAAAATGTATGTAAAGATTTTAATGAAAAGAAAATATTACTGTACGTGTCAACCAAATCATTAGTGGCCGATTGGACCAGTAGTTCTGATCACCATTTGCCGATTTGACTACGATTTCCATACCGTGCTTCAGCACCTTTAATCAGTTTTCAGAAAACTTAATTGGCACTTAATTGCCGTTGGCCCTGAATGACCTACCCACCTGGAAGCTGATTGTCATTGACAGTAAGTGGCCGACAATCTGTTACAAGTTGAGTACCCATACTGATATGCACAGCCGATGGAGCTTGCAAAATCAGTGTTTTGATTTGTTACCAGGTTAGCAGTTGACAAACCTACAACCTAATCAGATTAGTTAAGATTGTTTTAGTCTATGTCCAATAATGTAGCCCCCACCCCCCAAATATTTTAAAAGAAATTGTGTAAGAGTGTATACAGGCTAAACCCAGCTAGCACAGTGGCTAGTCAATTACGTCGATGTCACCACAGTCACAGACCACACATACAGAAATGTTGCAACAGATGTTGTGCCACATAAAGTTAAGGAGCACACACGGTTCACAGCTCTGGGAATAGCGGTCGGAGGAAAGCGGATGCCAAACCTTGGGGCAGGTCTCCAAGCAGATGGGCGCCCTGCTGGAGAGGAAGCGAGGCCATAGGGTTCTCCCCGATGAGTCCTGCCTATGGGACAGAGTTGAGGGAGGGGGGTCAGTGTCGTCGCAGAGTCCCACAGCCTGGCTACGATACTGACGGCTGCCGAGAGCTACAGAAGAGGCAGACCTGACCCACACCAAAGGATTACTCACCAGGCTGGCAACGGTCTTGGTGTGGGTATTTACAACAGCGGCTCACACCCACAGCATCACTCAAACATCACAGGGAGAAGGTGCCAACACACACACACGCGCATGCACACACACACACGCACTTACCTTCTTAGGCTTTTTATTCCCACCATGCCATCATATTTCACATAGAAAGATCTAGACGCACAGGCGATGGCTAAGCTACAAACCCACACGCTCACTATTATCACTCACACAAGGCCCTAGGCGGTTCTCTCTACTGTGCAGCACCTGAGCCCAGAGAAGAGGGTTCCCCAGAAAGGCTTGCTAGCGGCGAAAAAAGATGAGAGAGAGAGAACAAATAATGGAGAGATAAGGTGTGCATGAGCGAGAGAGGATTACTGGAAACTAGGTAAACCAGCAGGTCTGCCGAGAGGAGAGGAGGGGAAGGGGGGTGTCTTTACCTGTTGGGCCTGCGCCTGGTTTTGGAGCAGCAGCTGGATGAGGGCGGCAGAGAGGGCCGGGTTGGTCAGCAGCGGTACGGCTGGTGCCGCCCCAAGGAGACCTGGGAAAACAAAAACCCACAGTTGGCATTCAGCGGCGTCAACCCACAGCAAACGTTTGCCATGAGCGGCTCGAACAGCGGCTCTCTTTTAGCGGGAGAATTTCACTGCAGGCTGCCCACGGCATCGAATGCACCAGGTTGTTTGCTGTATGCGGGGTGGGGGAGGGGGGGGGGGTCATTTCATTTAGCCGTCGTCATTATTTACCATGCAGTGAAACAATAGCGTAAAACCACCAAGCACATATACTGCAATTAAAGGTTGTGCCACACAAAATAACACCGCTGTTCAAAAGTTTGTGCCACTCCCCATGTTTTTGTCCAAAGGCAGTACAACAGATTTCAGCTGGGCAAAATTAATTGCAAATAGGTTTTCTAATGATTAATTTAACCCCCCCCCCACACACACACACACACACACGCACACACCTAATTAGCTAACATAGCATGAAGACAGGAATGATGGTTGCAGTCTGAAAATGTGCCCTTGTAGAGATCAAGATCCCCATCTCTAACAATCAATTCCAGCTAACAATTGTCATTTACAACATTAACAAGGTCTACACTTGTTAATGTTCACATAATAAATATAAGGTCTGGTTAGGCCTAGGCGAAATGGACCAAAGTAATATCTCAATATTTTTGGGCTGAATGGCGATACACAATATAGCTCTATATTTTGTTTGTGGGTTAAATGCTCAGTTGTAGGAAATACGTGAGATGTCACAAATGCCTTACAAGCCTTTGTTAATAATAATCATAATTATCAAAATGTAAATAAAAAATTACATACCGGTAAACACAAGGTTTATCATGTGTTAACTGTAGTATGGATATTAGAAAATTGTAATCTCCATACTACAGTGAACATAAACATAGTTTGACTAAGTACACAGCTTTGCAAATGTAAATTTGTAAAAGGAGTCAATGACGAGAGAGCAGAACATTTTAATACTCGAACCACGTCTTTTTTTCCATCCCCACGTCTACTCTACATTTCAGGCGTCGCCAAACTTTGCATCATCAAAACAAAGACAACATGGAAAAAGCTGGCCGTGATTCATGTTAACTGAGATGCTGCTACAATACTTCTATTAAACATTTAAAATTAAACATATGCCATGTACAACTCTCAGAATACCTCTTTAGTTGTGTTTCCCGTTCATGCTTAACGCACAATTTCTCGTTGCTCTACTGCTCATGCGATCTTGTAAGCCCGAGCGATCTCCGTGATTTAGCCATTGTTAATCCTCTTAAACTAGCTTCTGCGTCTTGCTGTCCCGTGCATAAATCTTCATCAACGGTGCGTTGGAAAAGTAAACTTGTTAGTAAGTAGGGGCAGGGTTAGGACATGCAGAGTGAAAGTGAGGGCTTGCTATAACTTAATGCTACTCTTCTGGGGAAAAAAAAAAACGAGTTTACAAACGAACACACATTTCTCAAGCTTCGTGACAATTTATACTCTATGGTCACGATATCGTAATGTTCTACATCGTATTCAAGCATTCTGCGATACATCAAATTATTCGATATATCGCACACATCTAGGACTGTCTACACTACGCTAGTGGGCTACGTGAAATAAACGCTTTCTGAGGCTCCTTGGCTCACCTTGCTTGCGTCCGTGGGTCAGGGGATTGAGCAGCATTTTGAGGGTGGCAGGGTTGCTAAGGCTGGTGAGGATCTGCATTGCTGTGGGCTCTGGCAGGAGACCTTTCCCTCTGTTAATAGCCTGGGAGAGACCAGTCAGAAAACAAGCACTTAGCACAGAGACAACAGGCGTCTCACAGTGCAGGTCAATGTCTTTGGTTAAGGCGTATTATCAACCATAGTCTGCGCCGCGATCAGGGCTGCCAACATGCTCCTTCCTGGAGGACCTGGGGCACAGAAGGACACACGAACGGCAGAGCCCCCAAGCACCCTCCCGTCGGCAAGCCTCTGCGCTTCCTCGGCCATGTCCGCTGTGGCAAACTCCAACACAGCAAACCGCCGGAAACTTCCATCCTGTCCCTGGGCCAACTGCAGTGAGAAAGAAAGTTTGCCGTTTGTAGAATACAAAAAACGAGTAACATTTCAATGAGAGGGGCCCCAACATTACTAAAATTTTCCCCTTAGGAACGAATCCCACCTCACTGGCCTCTACCTGCAGACGTTTTTCCAGAAGTTTCATTTGAAACTTTCAGATGATTTAACGTCTGAAAAATCCATTGTTAAGTCCTTCATTATTGCCCTATTGACTGTTTTGGATGCAACGGGGAAACATGACCTTGATCCTGTCTAGAAATAACTGAGCAGTCAGATACAGGTAAGTAGTGTGATTTAGCTCAGCACAAGGTTATTTGTGGAAACAATCAAATGAATAGTATATTAATAATAGTGAATTAATCTTCAATAAGACAGTTCAGTGTTATTCAAAAAAGTTATGTTAAGTGTTATTTCCTAGGCACACATCATAAAAAAAAAAATAAAAAAAAAAAAAAAAAAAAGCATAATAAACCATTCCCAGGCCAATTTGACCCCGTTTGTTGAGACAGATGTGATGTTGCACTACCAATTGGAATCACATCTGAAAGATGTTTCCCCAAACACTCCCAGTCACATTCAGTAATATATCATGGCATGAAGCTGCCTGCCGGGTGTTTTAAATATTAGTGGAGTGAGCATTTTCCTCTGACCTTATACATAAAAGGCCTGTTAAGGCCACGGTACACTTCTGTCAAAAATGAGGTCCGACATCTCTTTTAGGGGAGCCAGCGGTGGTGTGGGAGCACCATATTGGGTAGACTCATGTGAAAACACCCTCACCTACAAGTGGTCAACAATGTCACGTCATGTTTTTATTTGCGCTTTCCATATATGGGTTCCTTTTCTGTTTGTGTTAAGAGTCATTAAATTCAACAAGCCAACAACACTATAGAAAAGGTTAATAAAAGATGGGCATTATATACTTTACACTGAATAAGACTTTTCCTCCTTTACTTATCAACCAATGGAAGTTACAGGTCCTAAACTCATGTAACGTGATGGTAAAATGGCTGAAAACCAACCTAACATAACTAGAGCCTCCCTGTGACAGTGAGGCTCAAAGAACAGTGCCCTCTCCCATTCCAGAAGCCTGCTGAATGGCACCACCTGGGGAGTCAGGTGGTCATCACCATAGAAACCAGCTATGCTCATTGCTATAGAAACTGAGTGGCCATGAGAAAAGCAAGGCAATGGTAAATGCATGGACAATTTCATTATCAACAATAAACAATATTTCACATTCTCTGGAAGTGATTTTTAATCAAGAAGATGCCAGTAAAAACCTTTCAACAGTCCCTTGGTCTAATAGCTGAATGTATCAAACATCCACTGGTTTGATTTATTATATTGTCCCCTGCACATCTTAATGCTACTGAAGAGTACAACTTCAAAGAATGCAATTTTCCACCTCAATGAAAAGATCCTGCTTTCAATTCAAATCTGGCTTGTACACCCACATAAGAATAAAAATTTTGAAAAACACAACCCACACAGAAACACTGCTTAGGGCTGTAACCTGACATGCCAGATTAATTGTTAGTCACAACTCCATCTGGGGAGCTGTCTATTGAAAGTGTAAAGGGCAGGTACTTTATCCTTTACTATATACTTTATACAATCTACCACAACCAATACCTCCTCTACATATATAAAGAGTCCTTGTTTAGTCACACTCAAAATCTTATGGTTGATGAAAGAAAATATGCCAGGAGTTAAGGTGCAGATGTTAATATTGGACAGAGTTGAACCAATCGGCATTGCAACAACTGATCACATCATGTAGCTCTACAACCATTTCCAAACACGCTTGGTCTTTAACGTCATCTCATTACCCCACCGTGATTGCTCTGCCAGCAGGGTGGCTGTGAAAACGCTAATGTGAACAGGGTTACCAGACTATATTCTCAACTAATATAATTATTATTTTTAGAAGAGGAATAGTTAGGCGGAGCCAGGCATGTGCCCGGTAGTGGAATCCTCCAATTACACACCTAGTACATCGTAAGTCGGTTGCCTATGCAAACGTGCGGTTAAAAACACTTAAAGTTTATCAAAGCCTTAAGAGGGGTTAAAGACAAACAATCTTTTTAAAACATCCAGAGACAAGAGTGCGGATGCGAACCTGGCAGAAGAGCGGCGAGTGTGCGTCGGCCAGGGCGTTGCGCAGGTCCTGGGCCGTCAGGGGGCCGGGGGGCAGGCGGTCCACACACAGGCACCTGGAGTGCAGCAGCGGGTACGTGAGTGAGCCCACCTCGGTCCAGTGCACGTACAGCATGCGAGAGCCCAGCTGCTTGCCCAGCAGCTCCGACTTGGCCCGCGCCGCCGAGTCCTTCTTCATGTACTCCACGAAGCCGTAGCCCTTGGAGCGGCCCGTGGAGGAGCTGAACACGAGGAAGCAGCGCTCCAGGTTACCGAACGGCCTCACCAGCTCCTCAAACTGCGTCTGGGTGACGCCGCGCGGCAGGTTGGCGATGCACAGCAGTGCGTCCGTGGGCTGCAGCTGCACGGAGATCTCCCGCTCCCGCAGCACATGCTGGTGGAACTCCTTGATGGCACACTGAGCCTGCTCCCCATTGAGCAGCGTAACGAAGGCTAGCGTAGGATAGAGAAAGGGGGGGGGGGGGGGGCACCAATAAGTGCCAGTGGGGTATTTGCATTACACGTTTGCAATGCGATCTATCCGTGCATGCGTGCCCAGTGGCCTTCCGCGTGTAGTGATACACTTGACGCAAGACACTACCTCAAACTTTCACGATAACAGCAATACCGCGGTGTTGCCAACCCAACCGCGGGGGACGGCCAGCCACCACCATTGAATTTGAGGTTTCATCTAAGACATGTGTGCTGTTGAAGCGCATTCCCCCCAGCCCCGTTGTAGCCAGTTGTAGCCTTTGGGATCTGTATATTTACAACACTGATATGCTTAACTGGATTTTACTAGAGTTTTGGCATAATCCATTCTGTCTGATGCAGTTCACCATGGACGTATTGGCAGCGTGCACACGCACACACTAGTAATTTTGGGACATGTCTATCACTTCTTTCTGTCTATGCTGAGCCAAGTTATGTAGCTTGGCGCATCATAGGCTTTTGATCTTGCACTATTTTATATGCTTTTATTAAGTCATATTTTTCCCCGATTACATTTTGATTAAACATATGCTGAACATGATCGCATACCTACAGTCACAACACCGGTGCACTAAACTGGTAGCCGATATGTCGTTGCACATTGTCTCAGATGTGACTGAGATAACTTTGCCTAGAAATTTTGTTCATGCCCCAGAACCACACCATTTTCAAGAAGATGATGTAAAAAAAAAAAAACATCATCATAGCTGTGATAATCTATATCTTGGCAAATATATTTGGCTACAGGAGCCATTGACCTTATTCACACTGCAGCCATCTTCCTCTGACATCATGCACATAGTAGTAAATCGACTTATTATCACAGCTGATGGTAGCGAAAACAAGGCGGTCGAGGGTTTCCCTGGCGATTTTCCACCGAGCCACATTCAGAGCAAGATGGCTGCCTTGGGTCTTAAATGTGCAGTATACAATGCACTGGTAGATAGAATCAAAGTTGGATTCGCATTCCCACCACAAACAATCCAAACTTAGACCGGGGGCTCAAGAGGCTCAGCACAACTGTTTTGGTCCATACAAGATTACTGTTCTCACACCTGCCCAAACAAAAATCACACCAAGGATGAAAAGGAACCAGACTAAGTCACCCTGAAATAAACCGTTCCGTTTAACATTTATCGTTCAGCTAAAATAAAAATAAACAGCAACACCTTTTTACTGATACACAACACCCAAATTACATTTCCATTGCTGCTTCTTGCATCTTTCAAGTACAATATAATTTAATAACTGCCTCAAACCTTTACCAAAAGAAGTGTCCTAATTCAGAAACATGTTAGTTTTATTAGACTTTTCACAGTAAATTAGTTAGATAATGTAAACATTTTAGTAATTCCTTCACCACCACCAAAACTTTTAGACTTTTCATAACAGCAAATATTTAACATAAATGATGCTACACTGCTTTAGTAATTTGTTTCTGCGTGACTCATTGAGCACCAGTGAAGCAAGAGTTCAGGGTTCATTTCCCACTGGGGCTACTAATGCAAATTACTTACATTGCAGGTACTGACTGGGTCATGGTTTCTAAACAGAAACTAATATGCCACATTTGCATGAGGTGTTTAGGTGATGAAATTAAATTGTTATTTAAATAGAAAGTTATTCTATATAATTATGAATTAACCAGTTCTGATTTAAATTATTTATGTTATCTCTCAACACATGTTGAGAGATAACCCATGCGATCAATATACATAAATGCATAATAATAAAAAAATAAAATAAAAAGGGTTGTGCACAACCAAATATGAAAAAAGAAGCAGCTAACCAAGTTATAATTACCTTAAAAATAATATAATCACCATATTAAATTGATATATTCATGAAAATGTACCCCACAAACTCTGGCATTACAGTTAGGCCTACTTGAGATTAATTTGACTTGAATAACATTTACTATACTCAGTGTATGATAATAGCTGATTTTACAGTAGTTACCAACCTGTGCCTTTGTATTTGTCCACAAAACAGTACTTTAAGTCATAGTTGTTTAACAGCTCATGCACCTCCTGAAAAGAAAATATAAAATGAAGTTTATTAATAAAAAGTTATCCAATATTTTGTTATCCAACACGTTTTACGGTAAAGTATTACACTTTGTTATGCTCTATCCATTACAAGTACAATAGTACCCTAGATTTGTGTGTACAAAAATCGTTGTAGAAGAAATCGTTACACAATGCTTTGCTAAACGAATTGTGATCCTGTCTAGAATTTTCTGAAACGTTTTGTCTCCACGCCTACCACCTTTTGTTATTGAAATTCCCGTTCCCATCGCGAACACCCAATCCTCCCGTAAAAACAAATGGCACGGCCACCGTTCCCAACGAGTAAAGCACGTTCCAAATAATAAAAGTGTAGCATCAATGTGGGAAAACAAATAATATGGGGCGGCAGAGTCAACATTGGTGAATTAATTAACTGCACTACGGTACTGCTGTCCATTAGTTTAAAGCAATCCAACGTCAACCACATGTAATTCAACAGGTCATGGTTGGGGCAGGGAGAGAAAAAAAAATTATTTGACAACCATCTGGCAATCTGGCTTTACGACTGTCTGCAAACTAAACAGACCAAGTGCAATAGCTCCAATGACCACGTTGTAAAACGGCAACAAACGCAACTTTATGCAAACCCACTGTTGAATAAAGTGAGCAGATAGCAGAAATAAAGGATAACCAGCTAAATAACTCGCAGGTAGCATGGCAGGCATATTGAAGCTAAGCTAACGATAGCCAAACTGGCCCATAAATCAATTATTGCAATTTTAGAACGTATAAGTATGCGTTTCTTACCTGATTACTTATATCGGACGGCAGGTTTTTGATTATTATTTTGCGTCGATTGTAAAACTCTCGGCGAGTTCTGTCCAGACGGCACTCTATCTCTTCAGGGCTCAATGGTGTCAGATCTTCATCGACTCTGCGTTGACACTCGCGCCCTGGGTTTGTGTCTTCGCCGCAGGGCTCGAGTTCAGGGTGTCCGCGATCTCTGGACATCAAGTTAACGTGGTCAACAGCGAGGTCATAGCTTTCATGATGTGGACGCGAGACGAAACTGAGCCCTGTATTTGTGCTTTCTTCTCTGGCAGCTGTGCTAACGGACACGGACGCCGCCATCACTCAGTTTGGAAGGTTTCTAAAATCTCCAAACACTGTCGGATTTGAGCAGTTTAAACAATACACACATGGGCTCAGCGCCGCTTGCGATTGGCCGAGGTGAATGCGTTTTCCATGGCCACCGCCTTAAGGGGTGGTGCCAGAGCCAGAGCCCGAGCCATATAATAAGACCCCTTATGACGCAGACGGAGCTGATGAGTTTGCTTTTATCCTGCTTGCCTTTTAACAAAAACGGTCTAGATAATATCCTACAAGTCCAGATGTCTATCGAGACTTTGTTGATAATACGGGCTAGTCGTTACCACATTTTATTATTTTATTTGCTTGCAAATAATATTCAGTACTCTAGCATATTGGATTTGCGCCTAACCAACTAGCATTTTAAACCAGTTGTCGGCCGAAACACCAAAATCAACCATCATCATTCTGAGACACTGTTTACACATTTTTATTTTATAATATATTTTAGCTATAGTGTAAATCCACTTGTGTGTAATTGCGACGTTATCTCAAATGAAGACGTTGAAATACCAGTTAGATCATTATAATTGTACAGATTTAAACACAGTAAACAAACCTGAAGTATGAAGGTTAAAAGCAACACGTAACTGCTAAATAAAACCATCAAAAACATTATGAAACGCTGACTAGGCCGATTATGCACTGTACATGTGATAGGGATATATGTTTTTTTCTATTTTAAAGAAAACAGTTCATAATATTAATAACTTGATCACATTACATGATGCCATATCAATCACACAAATATGTCTATATACAGTACATGATGATGCCATATCAATCACACAAAGTTGTCTATAGGTTTTTAAGGAAACTGTTATAAGTATGTAAATATTAGTATACATTTTCATACAATATGGCTATGCATAAGTGTGGGGTATGTGATTTTAAGCTAATACACTTACGTGATGAAAAAAGTATTCTTCTACACGGCTCGGTCTATTAATGAGAACATCAACAAAGTGGTAGACTGTACAACACAATCCCAGCCTTGGCAATGAGTGTCAAATTTAGGGGGTGGAGCTTCTGAGGGAGGACCCTATTACATTGACAAGACAGGCGTTTGTTTTAATTAGATTTTAGTTCAAATATCAACAATCTTTCTCCAGCAACTCTTACTCCACCTTTAACTTGAACAATGAAAAGCCATTCTTGTATAGATGAATAACATAGTAACAAAGTGCTGAGTTGTCAAACGGTGATCTGCAGTGCATCCTTACGAACATATTTGGGCCAGGGAAACTCCAAACTGCATATTGCATGTCTGGCAAATGGTTTCAATCTTTGTAATGAGGGACTGGAATGATGGCCGCTGTCCATACTCCGCATTCCAACACTGCTGCATCAACATGTACACCTTTAGGGAAGATGTGTGTGCAAGCATCAGACTCAAAGATACTGTATTGAAATGTGTGTGTAGAATAATTCAAGTACAGTATGTCATCCAATAACACATTACCTCCTCTGGACACAATTTTGGACGAGGCAATCTTATTTGTTTCTCCAGTAATTTAATCAACGCCATCACAGTCATCTGACCCGGTCTATACCCCATCATGTCACTGTATTTCTACAAAAAGCAAATGGAAATATAATTTATATAAACAGATTACCCATTTTTTTAGTAGCAAGATTTTAATGTTTGTAGTCTGGTAAGACCTGATTTTGTAAGTTCCACGTTTTGTTCCACTCAGTATTATCGGATATATCTGGAAACTCTACATTCAGTTATTTGTCATAAATGTGCCAATAAGTGTCAATCACATCATTAGCAAGTGATTAGCATCTTGACGCGCCAGATGGTTTGTTACACAGAACCATAATAGAAGTCGTCCTTAGAAACTGTTTGGGAAAGGGCAGACACACACAAAAAATACATGGCAGGTGGATGAACCATCTGCCGATCAATCACAAGCAAACGTCACACCTAAACCACACCGTAGCTGCCGGTAGATCCTCATACAATGCTGACAAGTGCATAAACCTGGCAAGATGGATTCTAGATTGTTCGGTGGTTTGGTCGGTGATTCTCTACCCGGTTTAGCGACAGTGCCACAGTGAGTATCGCTGTTTCGATCCCGGCTAGCTCCTCACCAAGTGTCGAGGTGTCCTTGAGCAAGACACCTAGCCATAACTGCTCCCGGTGGTTGGTCGCGCCTTGCATGGCAGCAATCGCCATCGGTGTATGAATGTGTGTGTGAATGGGTGAATGTGAGGCAAAATACTGTAAAGCGCTTTGAGTGGCTGGAAGGTTAGAAAAGCGCTATATAAATGCAGTCCATTTACCACTGACAAAAAGGTTTTGAATGGTACCCTGACAGATATGCATACCATAGCAAAGCCTGTGAAAGTATGAAGATTTTACCAGGCTAGTAATGTTTGAGCATATCGTAAAATGTTAAGACTTACTGTTGGAGGGCTCTGACGTTTGTCACAGCGAGTCAGGATCTCATACAGCGTAACACCAAAGGACCAAATGTCAGAGGAAAAGGAAAACTTGCTCTCTTTGAGACACTCAATGGCGTACCTGCAAGACATACAAAATGTACAGTGTATTATTCAGTCAGGGCAGGATAATAGCACACACTACGTTCTCTCATAAACTAACCAATATACAGGACTCTCCCCGGCCTCATGAACTCTGTAGTAGATCTCTCCTTCAGGGATGTACTTTGTCAGACCAAAGTCTCCAATTTTCACCAAACTGTCATTCTCCACCAAGACATTACGGGCGGCCAGATCTCGATGGATATATCGCTTTGAATGCAGGTAATCCATCCCCTTTTAGAGAAGGCAAGAGAATGAAGTACAGACAGACAGGCAAAAATATGTATTTGGCAGATAGGTAATAGATAATAATGTTTTAGGCAGAGACATACAGCAGCTGAAATTGTCTTTATAGTCACACAGTGGCCAATAATATAAATACTTAGCTCACCTTACATATCTGCAGCGCAAAGAGCAGACACTGAGGCAGACCAAGTGTACGCTTAAGAAGGTATTCTCTGAGGCTTCCCAGTGGAAGGTATTCCATTATTAGTTGCACTACCTGGCCACCTAAGAATCAACAAGATACATGTACAGACCATCTGCCATGTGTCCACCAGAGGGGGCTGTTCTTAACACTTACAAAGGCATGATGACACCCGGAGCTAAAAAGACATTTGCTAAGTAATGTAGGTCAATAACATTTAAATCACGGATGTCAATCTCAATCAGAGAGAGAGGGACAAAATTAAAAAACTATGCCAATGCTGAGGGCCAAACAGTCTCATTTTGTTATTTTAAACAAGGCCATGCCAGCACCACAAACAAGGCAAACTGGTTTACAGACTACTCATCAGAAACCCCACCTGTCTTGAATGTTCCACTGTTTGTTTGGCCATTTTACTTTTTTCTAAACAATATTATAGGTTGTGTGATATTTTCTCACTGGCCAAATGTGGCCCGTGAGCCATGAGTTTGAAATGCCTAATTTAATTTAATTTAATTTAAATATCACCTTATACAACCTTGCTACAGCACTAAATTGTTTGCTTACTTGATGAAATTAAGAAAGTCTTAAAAGTGTCCACTGGGACTCCGTCTTTATAACTTTTATAATATTTCAATTGTATATTTTTATAAGAATAGCATCCGTAATAATTCTATAACCTCTAGCACCAACTGGCCCCTTGACCTAGAGTTGCTTGCCAAGCATAATTGTGTTACCCAGCCTGTGTCATTGTCATTAAAACAATGGCCTTAACAACTAACATGTTTCAGGGTTACAGCTTTTATTTTACTTTGTTAGGCCTCAGAACAAGATATCCATGAGGCAGAGGAGCTAAGTGGGTTGACTCACCGAGCTCAATGCAACATCCTTTGTACTTGACAATGTTGTCATGGTAAAGAGACCTCAGGATCTCAATCTCTTTCAACCAGCCTTCATAGCCACATTCTTCATGTTTCAAAGACTTGACTGCCACACGCTCTCCCGTCCCATCATTGGCAGGGTCATACAAGTAAAGTGTCACTTTGCCAAAGTGACCCTGAAGACAGACCACAAAAAACACAGCAGGTATGTTGTCACACAATGTCATTTTACTAGCCATATGAATGGGTGGGGGGTGGATGGGGGTGATTCCACTGTGAAATCATGTGGGAACACAATTCACCTCTCCTAAGTCTCGCATCTTTTTCAGGTAGCGTTTTTCAAACACGCTAGGATCTGAGTCTGTCGATGACTCAGTGGGGGATATATCAGGATCTGAGCAGAGATTAATCACCCATTAATGAGAAGTTAGAAATATTACATAAAACCCAGATAGCATGATGAATAGGAAAGGACCCTACTTTTTATCATGATTTCTGTGAGCTCTCGCAGCACAGTGCGGAAAGAGGGCCTCTCGACCGGCTCATAGGTCAAACACATGCTGATAAAGCTGGCCAGCTCTTGGGATGACGGCTCAGGCAAACGACCCTTTTGCTGATAGAATCGCTCTTTCTGTTTGTGCGGAACAAGGACCGCGAGTCAGAGATACGAGCGAGGAAGGACAATGTACAGCGAAAATGGTCATTGCTGTATGGACATGGCTCTACCTCAGACAATGTGCTGCTGCTCATAGGCACATCACCATTGTTGCAGATCTCCAGCAAAGTGACGCCAAAGCTCCACTGGTCAACAGCATTTTCAATGGGTGGACCACTCTGAATGCACTCTGGGGCAATCCATGGAATACGCTCAATACGCTCTGTAATGATGAGATGGCAATATAAAGTATACTGCATGTGTTCAGCTTCAAGGGAACCTATATATCATTTCAGGTATATAAACAAACATAGGTGTATAATAGTCACTTAAATGCTTATGAATTAGTATACAATTATTGCCTCATTCAGTTTTTCCTCTCTACTGGTATTATGCAGGGGTGAGAGATCAGGAGCTTAGCCCAGACACAAACCCACCAAACCTCAAGCGCAAAATACAGCTAAATGCATTTCTGGCCAATTTATTAAAGAACACTGAACAACTCCTGTATCTACCATTTTCTGTTAATGCATACCCAGGGGTGCTGCCAGGAATTTTGGGCCCCCTCTGCGCAGCTGTTGTCACCACATCTCTAGGACCTAACTGTCCCATCAAAAGCTTTACATAACTCTATATAAAGGCTTGCAACTGTCTTGCTTCTTGTAGTTTAGTATTTTTTACTAGCACAATATGTACTGCTGGTGATTTGTATTATGGAAGTCTGCATACATTATGAAGTTCACTATTTGATGCAAGATTTAAAGCCAAAAGTTTTACAGTCTCAATGTATTATTGTAAAATTAAGAGATACAATTCTCTTAACATTAATGAAAGATTAAAAAAAAATAAGAAAAATGTACAAACTTAAATCTATATTAACTTTTCAATCAAAATAAATTTACACCATCATCTCAAAACAATGAAAACAGCAGATTTTTTAATTTAGCTGCACGTATATGCCAACAAAACCAGATTTTGGTTTATTAGGCAACATTGTGATCACTATTTCTGGCGCATCTACTGACTGCAACTAAACACCGTCACTGCTAAGGCAGGACCAAACCATTTCATGCAGAGACAGGAAGGTGGTCGGTCAATATGGATGTTTACTTTTTGGTCAATGGGGATATTTAACTTTTATTGCCAAAAATAATAAAAACAAAGAGATCATTAATTTTATTATATATATATATATATATATATACATACATACATACACACACACACACACTCAATGATGATGGTTTATATCATATAATATACATTTTTGTTAGTCTTTACCTATTTTTTTGGGTCAGTGGCCTTTGGAATTGCCCTAACTTTTCCACTTTTCCCCCCTATATACGGCGCCCCTGTGCATACCATACTATTTGTTTAGTGTCTTCATAATATTTGTCTCCGTCTTTCCATGCGTCTCCATCATATGGTAGGCAATATGTTGTCTGTCTGTCTGTCCATGCGTCTCCATCATATGGTAGGCAATATGTTGTCTGTCTGTCAGTCCATGCGTCTCCATCATATGGTAGGCAATATGTTGTCTGTCTGTCCATGCGTATCCATCATATGGTAGGCAATAAGTTGTCTGTCTGTCCTTCCACGTGACTCCATTATATGGTAGGCAATATGTTGTCTGTCTGTCCTTCCTTGTTTCTGCATCATATACGTGTTGTCTGTCTCTTTCCTGGCCACTCATCTCTAGCTCTAGTATATTTAGGCTAGTGTTAACTGATGCATCATTTATTATAATTATTTAATGGTAAAAATAATACTTTATAAATATGTTTACATAAACACATTTAGTCGCTAAAAGAATTTAAACAAAACTTTAATGTGTGTGTGTGTGTAGGCTACATATAGCCTACACTAACCAGCAGTTATGAAGTTATGGCTAGGTGGTTTATTATATGATGTAAGAAATTGAGTTGTTTCGTGTTCTCCCTTACACACAAATAGGCCTAGGCTATATGCATAATGTAGACTACTTACTTTAACCGTTGTCATGCTGAGCACAAACCTCTAGCCGCTGACTGTCTCTGTTGAGTACCGTAGCAGAGTACACTGTGACTTTCTGGCTAGTGACATGGATGGGCATCCTCTCTCAAACTCATCCACAGCTACCAATTCAATCATGTACTCAATTCTTTGTTTATTTCTAAAGAAGTTAATGCAGTATTTTAAGCGGCCTTTCTGTATATAGAAGTATCAATTGTACATTTTGTTATCATTAAATGTCAATTTAAAAGGAAATAGGCTCCAGGAAGTTGCCCGCATGAAGCTTCCTTTACTCTTATCTAATCTGTTTAAATGTAATTGAGTGGGACAGTACAAACTGAATGTGTACAATCTTTGCCAGTAGCACTGACCTTCCCGTGAAAGAACATTCAAAGCAATGCCTGGGTCACTCAGCTTGATGAAAGGAGAAGTGCCATACTCCAGACCACGACGTGCCACTAATATGTTCTTGGCACAGACATTTCCATGGACCAGTCGCTTAGTCTCCTGGAATGATCACATTAGTTCATTTGTTAGAGAGTGCTTTTATTACATTTTGCTTTCTAAACAATTAGATGTACCTAAATGGCCAAATGTACCCAACAGTACATTATATAACAATATTTTCAATGCTTTTTTCCAGAGACCTACAGTATATGTTCTCGTTTGACTTATGTTAGTAGCAGTTGCATATTTAAAAACAAAACTTAAATAAAGGCATTAAACGCCTACAATGTTTGTATTTACTGTTACCGTATGTGTATGGGAATACCTTGTCATATGAGTGACATAGCTAATATGTAGTTATAAATGAACAAATATCTGAGTATAGCAAGACAGAGATACAGTTTTTGCAGAAACTCACAAGATAGCTGAGAGCACTGGCAAGTTGTTTTGCAACAATGAATTTCCACCGAGGTGTCACCATTGCCTTTTCTTTCCTAAGAAAAACATCTAAAGGCCCAAACTCCACAAATTCTTCCACCATTATATCTGAAATATTAAATGATAAGAGTTGTTTTAAATTTCCCAAGACATAGTACCCCCAAAAATATAGAATTTTGACACTGTGCGCACAATCATTTTTCACCCAAACTGTTTCCAACATCAGGTAAAATAATTGAAATGGTAGTATGATAAATGTAATGAATCATTTCATCTATTATATTAAAGATTCACCTTTCTGGCAGGAAATTTATAATTTATATTTAAAGCAGGGCATTCCAATCGAATCCTATATAGAGAACTAAAAAAGGCGCAGACACCTCTCGCAAATGCAGTGTTGTGAGTTAAGCGGCCGGCAACTCTGAAGCCGGTTGTAAACAAAGCCACACGTGAGCATTTCTCGCTTACGAATGAATCTTTGACTTGAAAGCTGAAATGTAAAATGTGTACCCTACTACGGCTGGTTGGACGTCTTGGTTTCATTTTTAGGGGTGCACACGAGCACCGATTAGTGTAAATATAGCTGTTGTGCCGAAACAGGCAACAGTGCAACAGGAAAGTTTGTTCTGAGAACTCGTTTGAAAAATTGGATTCCAGAAACACACAATCAACGTGCCTAATATTAAGGTAGGGAGTTTAATCTACCATAATCTTGAATCAATACAAAACTCGGCTGAGGTATGTTCTCCCGAAAATGTCCTGTTTTCCATGCGTTTTGTTAGCTAGCGTGTTCGTGTATCCTACATGCATTTAGTTAAATCGACATCAGACTGATGTCTGCCCCACAAATATTCTGATCACCAGCCACTACATGCTATAGTCTGTGGATGTTCCACATATTTCAGGTTTAGCATGTGCAGATTACAGTTGCCAATATTTACATTTTCCAACATTTGAGCGTCATGTTTTTCTTAAACAGGAAGCAAGTCTGGCATAATATTGATATTATAG
The DNA here is from genome assembly GCA_025399935.1 of Amblyopsis rosae. Lineage (NCBI taxonomy): Eukaryota > Metazoa > Chordata > Actinopteri > Percopsiformes > Amblyopsidae > Amblyopsis > Amblyopsis rosae. Next base: position 28,593 of record JAODTR010060164.1, read on the forward strand.
TAGTCGACAAGGGAGACACGAAGAGAGGTAGTTTAAACTGCCTGAACACGGGAACATATTTAATTTCTCACCAAAGATGCTACTTTTTGCGTACATCATGCGTCACCAGCAAAGCGTGTAATCAAAACAAAGACAACAACATGACAACTATTGCGGTGGCTGGCTGTGAATTAGAACTGATGTGCCCCACTGCCCCTACAAGATCACTGAAAAGACTAAGTTACATACACTATATTGCCAAAAGTATTGGGACACCCCTCTGAATCATTGAATTCAAGTGTTCCAATCACTAACACGGCCAAAGGTGTATAAAATCAAGCACCTAGTCATGCAGACTGCTTCAACAAACATTTGTGAAAAAATTGGTCGCTCTTCCAACATGACTGCGCACCAGTGCACAAAGCAAGGTCCATAAAGACATGGATGAGCTAGTTTGGTGTGGAGGAACTTGACTGGCCTGCACAGAGTCCTGACCTCAACCCGACTCAATCCTTTAGGATGAATTAGAGAGGAGACTGCGACTGAGATAACATCTTTGCCTGACCTCAGAAATGTGCTTCAAGAAGAATGGTCAAAAATTCCCATGATCGTACTCCTAAACCTTGTGGACAGCCATCCCAGAAGAGTTGACGCTGTTATAGCTGCAAAGGGTGGGCCAACTCCATATTAAACTGAGGTTAGCGGGTACAAGGGGATAAAACCATCCATAGAAGACATGTACTGATAACTAATAACCGCTAGTTGAATAAACACCTGGGTCTTCCTCCACCGGAAATATTATCTGTTTACATTTTTATTTTTTAATCTGATTCCTTTAACCATTTTTATTAATGTTGTTTTTCTGTAGTTGTTTATGTGCATGTATTCCCTTTCTGTAAAGCACTTTGAGCTGCAATTCTGTATGAAAAGTGTTATACAAATAAATGTTATTTATTACTGTTTTTCCACATATTATTATAAAAGACCAAAACTTCCTGAGGCCATATTGGCTACCTGTTAAATACTAGATGTTTCACTGATTCCTCTTTAAAAGACAAAAGGAAAACGAAATAACGTGTGGTTGAGAAGTATCAGAATAATTGACCAAAACAGGGAAGTGGTATAAAGGGGAAATTACAGGAATATATAAAGAAATTGTTGTATTGCTCTTACTTTCAGATCCTTTGACAGACACGCCATGCACAAACACCAAGTGACTGTGGGACACCTGGCTCATGAGACTTGCTGTCTCAAAAAATGCCTAGAAAAGAGGAGGCGCAAAGGTTATAGAGCCAAGCGCAACAAGTACAGTACAATCACCACTCGTATACACATAAAAGCCTGGAAGTCACAGTCAAAGAGAATGGCCTTAAGGCATTCCAAATTCTAATTTCAGTGGTTGCTTACTAGTGCAATATCTTTGTGGCTTTGGTCAAGGATCTTAAGAACCACTCGGATGCCACAGTGATCCACGTTGTTGTTAAACTCTTCGCTGTCCCCTCCACTGCACACAAGCAGACGACCGGTATAGATGTTGGTTCTGGTGCCACGGCCCAAATGCTGTTCCTGCTCATGAAAAATACAAACAAATAATAATGAAACAAATTAGAAAAAAAAAAACATGATCACACATTATTCTCATGAGATGTGTCAACTGTAACCCGTGTATTCACCTGTACAGTCTCTTTGTCTTTGATTTGATGGAAGCGCAGCTGGGTCAGATTTAGGCCAAAATAGCCAGGCTGAACGGATTGGTCTGCACTTTGCCTCATCACTAACAAGTTGGATATTTCTGTATCACACAAACACACACACACACACAGTCTAGTAAAACATCAAAAAGGAAACTGAAAACCTCAGTGGTTATGGATGAATCAGGATGACAGATTATAGTGACTAAACATTGCTGCCACTGTGATAAAGAAAACATCCGGATATGATCACACAATGCTTTCATCTTTACATACTAACCTGCAGGTCTGGGAAGGCAGCATTTCTTGACTGTAAAACTGTCGTTACCAGACATGAGCACAAATGACTTCAGGCTGTCTGTGAGCTCCTTTATGCTGGCGAACTCCTGTTCCCATCCTTCCAGAGAGAACATTGAGTCTTTGTGATGAATCCGGAACTGCTTGTGGACTGGCTGCACCCCATTCTGTGGGTCGCAGACAAACACATACAAAGTTACACGACAGGAATATCACACCACCGTTATACTGTAGAGAATCCCACAGGTGATCTAACCTGGCTTTTGTTCAAAACAACTAGTATGAGGCGGTGGTAGTCAAGAGCGCTCCAACGAATAAGGAATGCACCATCCTCCGCTACCTCCTTCTTCAGCTTAGCCAGGGCAAATTCAACGCTGACAATAAAGGAGAGTTTTCCATTTTAACCCGTTTCTGTCTTTACACATACTGGTGCTTGCGTATGTGAGCGCGTAAGGGGGGAAACTCACAGCATTGGTCCATGAATGCCATTTGTGGAGCTCAGCACTATCCTTGGAGGTGCCACCTCATGACAAAGGTAATGGTGGGCGTCCGCAGTCAGCCGGAAGTACCCATCTACAAGGGAGATGAAGGATCTAGCCTCCATGCTGAGGTTCATATGAAGATCCTACATGATCACACAGAAACACACATTAACATTAAAGGCCCTATATGAGTTTCAGCTGGCATTTCTATGACAACTAGCATTTCACATGATTTGCGATCAAATAGATACCCAATAGAGGTTGAAAATAATAATAGTTAATAGATTGATTTCATCCTCAGATCCATGTGTGCGTCTTGTAACAAGCCTTTTACAAAAGTTGAACATCACTAATGCATTCTGAAAATAGATATGTTTACTCACATACGTGTATGTAAACGTATCTATTTAGAGAAAAAGAGAACAGCTCTTACCAGTGAACGATTGCCCTGCGTGGTAATGCATAGATTAGGTCCACTTATGGCAATGTGAGATATTTCTGGGAAGTCACAAAAGGAAGTCCAGTCACTGGAATTGTTATCCGGTTGACTGGCTTGTTTCTTTGTCTTCTTGTAATGCATGTAATCATTTCTACAATAACTGTTTGCCTGAGCCTGGAGCGAGGGGGGGAGATAGAAATATATAAATGTGCCACTTGCAAAACAGAAATGTAAGACATCCAGCAATGACAAAAAACACATAATTATGAGACTACCTTTTGCGCAGACACTTTCATCCACTGAATCCCCTTGGTGCCCGACACCATTATTTCGTGTGTGGCTGGGGCTATGAAGTTTTCTTCCGAGACGCCGTGGGCCTCAGTGGTGTTGAGATATGAGCCACACTCATCTCCTTCCTCCCTCAACTTAAAGTGTGAGACGGGGAAGATCTCCGCGCCAAATTGGGCGGACAGCCGCTCAAGCGTAGAAATGTATTTATACATGACCTCCTGGGAGCTGAGCCGCCCCTTATCTACTGTGTGCTGCTGGAAGGTCTTCATAAAGTCTGAAAACACCCACTGGATCCTCCTCTTGGTCAAGACGTTGCCCTTGTCTATGTGGCTGGCAAAAGACTTTGGGATGCAGTTAAGGAAGCTGTGAAGAGATCAGGACGTTATCTGGATCCAGAGGTGATATCACGCATGATACTCTATCTGAAACTCTTTGCGAGATTACCTGACTTTCTTGGCAACTTCTTTTAAGGTACAGCCTTTATGCATAGCCTGATGCGAGATGTGCAGCACAGCCATTCCCAAACTTTCATTCTTTAAGCGAATTAGTTCATCCTCGGATTGTGCTTCCATTATTACTGCATCGTTGACAAAGTCGTACTTTGCCTATTGGAGAGGGAAGACTTAATTAAATTAGCATCACCAAAGCCTGTACTGAAAGGCCAAACTTCCCGAACAATGCCCAAAACATGCCTGAGCGAATAAGTATTCCAGTGACGCCATTTCCAGCAAGAGAGAACCACTCCCCTCTGTTTCCATTCGCACAGGATAACGGAAAATGGGCGGCTCTGTTTCATTTAAGCCATGCCAGTTCCGAAAGTAAAACCTGAACAGAAGACACCAGTTATTTGTTGACTGGCAGTCTTGCTCCCACTTTTTCATGAGTTGAAGTAAAAGATTTGTAAGCACAGAAATTGTTTATCTCAAATGCTGTTCACAAATGTGTTAACATGCTTTGTTAGCTAGCACCATAGTACCATAGCTAGCACAAATGCCAAGATCCATCCACCTGCCAGGTTTGGTATATCAAGCAATGTTATTGCACAGGTGTACATTGTACTGGTCACAAAAGGCCACAATAAAATGTGCAGCTGTATCACAACACAATGCCACAAGTTAAGAGGGAATATGCAATTGGCATGCTAATTGCAGGATGTCCACCAGAGCCGTTGCCTGTGAATCTAGCATTCTTTACACTACTGTAATCACGTTTGAGAATTTGACAGCACATCCAACGAGTCTCACCACTGCAGACCACATGTGACCACACCAGCTCAGAACCGCCACAATCTGCAAGATCATCTGAGACCAGCCACACGCAGACGGCTGATGCAGCAGTTGGTTTGCACAGCCAGATATGTTCTGCGCAAATGCTTGCGCGTGCCTGGCATTTGAGAGGTGGTCACAGATTAACCCTGTGTTCTGTGAACTGCTCTTCATGGATGAATCCCGACTTATACTGCACTGAGCCGATGGTAGACAATGCATCGTGTTGTCTTATACTGTATGTGCTGTACTTTTCATGCATTATATGTATTTATCTGTACAGCATTTCAATTGTGACTACTTTTGTGTTTTAAAGTGCTATGTAGATAAACTTTGCTTGCTTGTGTGGGGTGAGCGGTATGTTAATGTCAATGTTGTGATTGTGAACAGTGCGCTACATGGCAGCGGTGGGGTTGGTATGTATAGCCAGCATTAGCTGCAAACAGCGGACACAGGGGAATTTTGTCAGTGATCGCGTATGTGTGGGATGCTCTGGATTGAAACGTGCGTCTTGGTACAGCCATTGATGAGGAGGGGGCCAGCATTCATTCAATTGGCCACAATCTACCTGATCTTCTCTATGCAGTATAGTGCATGCAAAAGGTGGTCAACCAGGTTTGACTGGTTTCTATAGTCAGTGCCTAATAAATGTCTTTATTCAAGATATTTAATATTGTGGCCAGTCCAAGGCACACCTGCAATCATGCTGTTTAATAAGCATCTTGATATACCACACTCGCTAGGTGATGCATCCATTTTGGCAAAAAGAAGTGCTCATGAACACACATTTTAACAATTTGAGAAATATAAACCTTTTTGATAGTCATTTAAACTGTTTATTTGTGTGTGTGTGTGTGTGTGTGTGTGGAACAATCAAAAACAAGATTGTCACTTACCTTAGACGATAATGGAGTACAATGCCAGCATTTTCTTCTGGTTTGAAAACATGGTTTGGGCTATACCAGCAGCAGGATGCCGGTTCATACAGAGCAAATAATGCATGACAAAGTGGAGATATGCCTGTGGTGAATATAAAATATTTAAATTAGCTGATTAATCTAATAAGTGGACAAAACAAAAAATAAACTGTAAAACGTATCTGTGTTGTATGACCAACATAATGACTCTTACCTACTGCCTCTGCAGCAGACACACAGAGATCCTCTGCTGTGACCTCTCCTCCTGTGTGAGATAAATAACGATCCCCATCCTTGCTCCAGAACAAGTAGACCTGAATGCACTGTGGCATTAGAGGCGCACATAGCTCTGTACTTCTCCTAGCCTTTATTGTTTTTAAAGGCCAACGTCCTGACATTGTAGATCACTGTAAACTGGCATAGACACAAGACAATTACAACAATGTATTTGAAGTGCAGATTAAAAAGGCAGGTTACACACCCAGATCCCATATTACAGCCCCAGCTCACTGTTGATGAAACCTAGTATTACGCTCTGCTTTCTGTTCTACTGGAACCACTTCATTCAAAACCACCTAATGGTGGCCTAATGGTGGCCCGAGTCAGCAGCAACTTGAAATCTAACAGACAACACAAGCAAAGCCTACCAAATAAGATTGGAACCCACTAAGGCGTATCACTCCGGCCAACACAGCAGAGAGGGACAACAAATCTGCTTGGTGTGAGGGAACGCCCAGAGTGCACAGATAAATAGCTCAAAGAAACTGAGGAAGCTTAGTGCCATTCTTCAGCACACCGGTGTTTCAAAACTAACAATAATATTAATAATTTTATCCAAACTGACTTGTAATGAGTATGCCTAGGCCAATGGCGCAGTTGAGATTTTTAGGCAGAGCTGGTAAGCTACTTAAGTACAAATACTTCAGCACTGTACATAAGTAGCTTTTTCAGGTATCTGTACTTTACTTAAGTATATATTTTTCTGACAACCATTAACTTTTAATCCTTACATATTTACACAAATATCTGTACTTTCTACTCATTACATTAAAAAAAAAAGCTAGTTACTTTAGTGTTAATGCGTTTGTGAACAATTGAGAGGAATTGTTGATTTATTTTGCATAATTCCCAATAGACTTATTGAAAACCTAAAGACAGCAGAAGAAATACTATCCATGGTAGGACTATTGCCGCATATTACGTAGATTACGTAACAAGACAGAACAGACAAGAAAGGCTCTTTCAGTATGTAATAAGTAATTCAGGTTTACCAAAACAGGCTATTATAAACGAAAGACGGAAAAATAAGTGGCGATTCTGGCGACTGAAGACTACACCATCTACAGATTTAGTAGCAATGCTAGTCAATTCTTCTGCATTTATCCACATGTTCTCATCTACATCAAATGTCATCTTGGGCAATACACTTATAGAAATAATATTTTGGCATGCCTGATCTATCCATAGAAATATGATACATAGGATATATTGAGAAGCAGCTGTATGTAAAAATATTTTAGATTTGTAATATACAGTATTTCTATCATGCAATTGCAATCTTATTGTATTTGGTGTTAAGTTAGGGTCTGAATTGAAGTGTAACAGGTTTGAAAAGAGTACCGGTATGTAAGCATGCTAATTGGCCTGTAGTTGGGCTACATAGTTTTTATGACGGCTATGTGAGAAAAGAATCCATGACATTTGAAAGAAGTACATTGAATGTAGTTTGTGCCATAGCAATGAAAAATAATCCAGTTCTGCCCATATAATGCTGTTGTGCTCCCCGCGCTAATAGTTTTAGGTCCTAGCAATTGTAAACAAAAAACTCTATCAGGATATATTATAACATTATGTTGATTATATTTTATTTACATTTACGTCCTCTCAAAGTTCAGTTAGCTTTTGCCCAGAAACAGTTCAGAGCATGTACTTTTTTTTAACTCTTACTTGAGTACAGAAGATGAATCAATACTTTTACCAGTCTTACTTCTACTTAAGTACTGACTTTGTGTACTTTGTTTTGACACCTCTGTTTTAAGATAGGGGAGACGAAACTTTGAGCAGAAGGTCTCAGTTTTTAAGATGGTAGAAGTATGCTTAATTTGCGTAATTTGTGTTAAAATGTAATAATGATTTTAGTATTTTGTAAATGTATGAAGTCATGTGTAACAAAGCCTGTCCCACCCGGGACTCGAACCCCACTATCCCGCCTCAGAGAAATAACGCTCTACACACCTCAAGTGCCACAAGCTATAGATTATGTCACCAGAGCGTCCTTGAAGTGTCGGTGAGTGAGGGGGAAGATTGAACTGCCTATGAAACTGGGGAAATCCGGGGATCTACCCATCCCCCCCCCATCTGCGTCTCTGATTTACAACGAATACGCCTACATGTTTATCAGTTCATCAGTATAGGCTACAATTACAAATAGGATATTACAGGAGATAGAGTCAAATACTTTTTATTTTCTACATATTTTTTTACAATACTTTTTTTAAAGATTCCATCTCAAAATTGAAATTAGCCTATTACTTTAAAATTTGACAAATACTTATGATTTTAAACATCAATATTATGACATAGCCTAACCAAGATTATTTGTATTTGTTATGGATATATTTGTATATAATGTGTTAAATATAATTTTTGCCTATAATAAGTGTGCGACTCTTTTAATTAATATATATTTTCTGACTGTTTGTCTACAAGATGGTTCCCTTGGCCCGTGGTTCCCAACCAGGGGTATCCATACCCCTAGGGGTACCGTACTTGAGCATCTTGCAGGGGGTATGTGGAAGGATTGGGGGTTACAAATTATTTAGAAAATCATAGTAATGTTAGTATAAATCTCTAGGTGTCAATTGTTACAGTTCTGGGAACCAATGCCTACTCTTTTATTGGCTATAGCTTCTAAGTAATTTCCCTTCACTGCCACATAGTAGTGTCACTTGAGTGACCATGTCAGACACTACCACAGCCTACTGTAGCCTTTAAGGACACAATAAAGGCTACAAAGGACAGCAGATGGTAGATGATGCCAATGTAATCTAGGGCATTTTCAACATTGCATTATTTGCATGAATTAATTATATTTTACAAACATTTTCATTAACCAATCACAGCCCTCTGGTATAGGGTTATTTGCCTGTTAACAGCATAGAACTATACCATACACACTGAATACACGGCCACGTATTTGGGTGCAATTTCCTTTATTCTATTATTTTTCTACAGTAGAAAACACCAACCATAAAATAATGGATAGGTCGTCGTCCATTTTTAATGAAGATACTTCCTTCAAATATTTATTTCCGTCCACGAACATAACTTTCACAAGGCGTAAAAATTAGTGAACGTACGTATGCTACGAATAGGCCTACATGTTTTTGTTGACGCGTTTATAATGAATGTATAATTCCAAAACGATCGAAAGAGTATGCTACCTTGAAATACATGTTTGGGAATATTGTCTATAGTACGTTCCACTCTACATTACCGTACACAACAAGTTGAGCAAGGATGCAGTAGGCCTACCAGGTACGGTAATGTTACTGTAAACATTTCAGATTTGATTATTATGACTAAAACACAATGACATGTGCACAGGAACACGTAGGGTTGGCTATTGTGCCACAATGTACTGAGTACCACAGGTACCGCACACCAGAATTGGACCAAATATAAAAATAAAACTAAGGCCTTCCGGGTTAGTTTGTTTACATAATCGACAAAGTAGGCTAAATGAATTTACGTATTGCTTACAGTATGATATGCTACGCAGCACTATCAATAACTGAAAACAAACTACATCGGCGCTAAATATTTTTACTAAATCGTATCAGTAAGATATATAACTTAATATTCCATAACGTATTACAGCACTGGTTTACAGCAGGTTTATCATATTTCAATGATCTTACCGTTCAGCAGTAAATCAACTATTTTCAAGAAAATCTAACAGAATAGAATGGCAGTTTTCGTCAACGCCTGAACGTTATTTCCCCGTCGCCAACTCATCTCATGTTCTTTTCTCGGGAAGTAGCTAATGCACCGTGGTTACAGTGGTCTGAACCACACTCCTCTTAACTTCAGGTAATGAAAACAGTGACGCCTGCTGGTTGAGTTGGAACACTGCAGCTTTGAAAGATCAAACTATCACGACCATGCTCACGTCAAAGAATTAACACAAGATGGCATTGCAGAACATAGATTTTACGGAGCTCTTATTAAACAAATGTTTTGAGATAGTTGAGGCAATTTTATTTCCAAGCAGATGATGTTGTTGCAACATTATAAAGTTAGGTGAACATTATGTCAAATCCTTAAAATCAGAGATACACATCTTACAGAAGGTATACCATTGCTCCAGTGCTCTGGAAAACAAATCACCCATAAACATTTTGTGTGTGGGAGTGGGTGGGTGGAAAGGGGGGAGGGTAGCAATACAGCAGGTGAATACAACAGTAAAAATCATAAAAGCCAATGGTCACTCCTGCTTTTCGTTCTTAAGCTCCTCATATGTAGCTTCATCCTCTCGGTCACCACCACCATCTTCTGTCCTGGAGTTGGGAACCCAGAGCCCAGAGTCTATGCACTTCTTCATGTGAATCTTCGCCTCCTAAAGAGCAAGAACAACAGACGTTTAGCCTCTTATAACAATGTTTGGGCAAATAGAGCCAGGGACCTAACTTATAAATGTTTTGTAGAAAAGCTTCCAAATTCACTCGTACGAAGGAAAGTGGGATTTATCAATCATTACAAAGTACTTTGACTTGATGAAGAAATGTCACAATTTTCTGTCCGCTAAAGCCAAAGCATAAAAAAAAAATATTTAGGATGCAAAAACGTTATGTTTATGCACCCTACAATTTTTTTTTTATCATTGAAGTGCATACATACATACATACATACATACATACATACACACATCTATGAGTAAAACCCATTGATAAAACTATAGAACACCATAAATATTGTTGCACGTATAGTAGGAATAAAACATGAATGTAAACTGCTTAAACATTAGCTAAGCGGTCACATCAGTATCAAACACTGTTGTTCAATGTAGCACTTCTGAAATGGTGCAATAACACAATTTCTGTAAAAACAAAAACTACACATTTTCAGACACACTGACACTAACAAGGCAAACATAATGTAAATATTTTTTTTTTTTTAACTTAAATTCATTAAAATAAAAGTCACTGAGAACTCATTGGAAACAGTGGAAGTCTTGGAAAGAGGGTGGGGCTTAGTGCAAAGGAGAGAGAGAGATTTGCTACAAATGTATTAGTTTGCTAGGTACCATTCTGCAAGCTGAAAATAAAACAAAAAAAATAATTTGTGTTAATAAAGGATATTACTCCATTAGGCTCAAATTGTTTAATGTTTATGAATTCAGTAGTATCCTGATATCATTATTAGTAGCCAAGTGTCTTTAAAACATCCATCCATCCATCCATCCATCCTCATCCGCTTATCCAGAGTCGGGTCGCGGGGGCAGCAGCTCCAGCAGGGGA
>JAODTR010060165.1:0-13980 GCA_025399935.1 Amblyopsis rosae
AAAAAAAAAAAAAATATATATATATATATATATATATAATATAATGATGTGTATATTTAACTGCTCCTTATCAGGTCCTACCCTTCATGTAGAGGTAGCTGTGGAAATATGGCGGCCCGTTTCCATTCAGCACACTGACCCTGCAGTTAGTGACCTCCTCATCGGTGCCGTTATGTTCATCATCATCACTGTCTGCATACTGGAGGGTCACACACACACACACACACACACACACACACGTGCACGCACAGTGATGTTATGTCATTGCATGTAAAACAAAATGTACATAATACATAAATAATGTGTGCGTGTGCATTAGTGTGTGTGTGTGCATGATTGTGTGTGTGTTCATGTGCGTGTGTGTGTGCATGAGTGTGTGTGTGTGCATGAGTGTATGTTCATGATGTGTGCGTGTGCATGAGTGTGTGTGTGCGCGTGTGCATGAGTGTGTGTTCATGTGTGTGCATGAGTGTGTGTTCATGTGTGTGTGCATGAGTGTGTGTTCATGTGTGTGCATGAGTGTGTGTTCATGATGTGTGCGTGTGCATGAGTGTGTGTTCATGTGTGTGTGTGTGTGTGTGTGTGTGTGTGTGCTCACAGAGTCAGAGCTGCCGTGGAACGACTCCCCGCTGGCGTTAGTGCACGTGGACGTGCGCGGGTGCTCCCCCCCTTCCCCCCCTCCGCCTCCGCCGCTAGGAGCGGCGCTTCCCCGGTTGCACCCGGAGATGGAGCCGTCGTCCCCAGCGCTCGGCCCCCGCCCGCCCCCCTCCTCCTCCTCCTGGTCGTAGTCCGACTCCGTGTCGACCGGCATGCTGTAGATGGGCTCCTCCCCCTCGCCCAGGCTCTCCGCCGCGCTGCCCTTCCTGCCCTGGCCACCGGGGGGCGCCGTGGGAGCGGGCGGGACACAGTCCGAGGGCAGCGGGGGTGGCGGAGGAGGAGGAGGAGAAGGAGGGGGGGGAGGTGGAGGGGGTACGGTCCCCTCGGCGAAGGCGGGCGGGGGAGGCGGCAGGCTGCCGAAGATGTCCCCCTGGTCCACAGGCGACCCGTCCGTCTCGGCCGGCAGCGGGATGCCTCCTCCGCTGGCGGCAACGCATTCGTCCTCGGCGTGGAAACCCTCGTCCACGTCCTCTTCCCCCGTGGGACGGGTCATCGCGGCGATGGCGCCGCTTGGACCACCCCCGGGCTTCTCCTGGGGAAGGAGGAGGGGAACAGTTAGCAAAGAAACTGGAATGGAAGCCAACGTGGAACACTTTGTCTCTTAAAGGCAGGGTTAGTTATTGTCAAGAACTTCAAGCTAAAATTAAAACAGAGTTCCTCCGCGACGCCACCTCACACATTGAAACGGTTTTCTTGTTGTGAGCGGTGTTAGCCACTTTGTTTATGTTCCTATTTACTATTTCATGAGCCAGTGTGGTTTTGGGGCATCTTATATAAAGTGAGTTAAAGGCAGGGTTAATCATTCTCAAGATTGCTTGCTAACTTTTAGCTCGAAATTAAAATAAACTCCCACAAATTGAAATGCATTGCGAAGCCAAGCAGCGTTGTTGTTGTGAGCGGTGTTCGCGACTTTGTTTATGTTCCTGTTTACGGAGTCAAGTAGAAGCACGCACAGAGAACAATAAGCTAGTGAAATTCGAGGAGATATGAATTTGACAAAAAAGTGTATTGTATGTAAGTATATAGCCTACAATTAGCTTATAATTAGCTTACAATCGCCGACTATACCTTCAAGTCCGGCACCTCAGCAGCAGGCTTGGCCGCTGCCCCCAGGGCAGGCTCCAGGCCTCCGAGTTTCAGCAGGTCGATGGCCTTGCGGGACGCCTGCTTGTTCATGCGCTTGAGCTCGGCGTCGCGCCGCAGCTGGAGCTCCTGCTTGGAGGACTCGCACAGCTGCGACACGCCATCCTCGCGCTTCCTCTGCAGCCGCTCAATCTCCCGCTCCAGCTGCAGGATCTCCTCCATCTGAAGAGCCTCCTCCTGGATAGAATAATAAATTAAGACATATTTGGAGTTGTGCGTCCCTTGTGGTGGAAACCAATGTTACAATGCATTTTTTGATTTGAGAATCTGAGAGTTAATGCCAGCCAACCCATTCCCTTTGAGCATCACCCTACACCAATAAATGTGGGTGTGTCAATCAGTGTCCCTTTAAATTATTGTCATTTTAGAAATATACAATCATATCATATTCTGCCTGTGAAAGCCAACTAACTTATATTTCAATGTATAAACACACATCCAAACATCTCCACCACTTTATTTTAATCTTAATTCAAATAAAATTTAAATTATATCTATCTATCTATCCTGTCTGCCTGTCTACCTACCTACCTATCTCGTAAACACAGACAATAACAACCTACCCGTCTGCCTGTTTGTCTACCTACCAACCTACCTGTATGCCTGCCTGTCTATCTGTCTACCTGCCCATCTACCTACCTACCTATCTATCCAGTAAACACAGACGATAACGGCAACAGGAGAGTTACCTCTGAGGATTTAGCTTCCTCTTCCGTGTCTCCTGTCTCCGCCGCCTGCTGCCGCTCCTCCCTCTGCGCTCGCTCCTCCTCCTCCTCTCGCCTCTTCCTCTCCTCCTCCTCCTCCCTGCGCCTCCCCTCCCGGAGCGCACGGGCGCGTGCGCGGCCCACCTGGCCTCGCCGATGCTTCTGTAGCATCAACGCCGCTCCGCGCTGCCTGACGAACCTCCTGCGCTGCAGGTGCATGCGGATGTGCTTCTGGAGCGTGAGCACGCTGCTCCGCACGCGGAGGAACTGCTTCCTGCGCAGGGAGCGGGGGGGTTAGTCCTACTACAAGTTGACATCAGGTTGCTCTGGTCAATAGGCAAGTCTGTCTACTCTTCTCATCTCTCTCCTCTCATCTTGGTAAGGTCAAAGTCCTTATAGGCCCATCTGGCCACTCGGCAGCCATCTTGGTAAGGTCAAAGTCCTTATAGGCTAGTCTGGCCTATCAACATCCATCTTGGTAAGGTCCGTATAGGCAAGTCTGGCCAGTTAGGGTTATATCCAGAATAATACAGCAAACATTCTGTTTTGTGGATTATATTTTTGTCCCATATGGTAAAGAAACTATGAACATATGGAGGATATATTTTACAAAAGTAAAACTAATCTTTATTATTTTTTTCCGATCTTTATTAAGATCCCGATGACGTAACCAATTAAATACTAACTGACAGCTGATGTACAGTGCTAATACGCAAGCTAACACCATCACAATGATCGTCTGAAGGGTCTTACTTGGCAGAGAACGTCAGAAGGTGAGCTCTGATGGTCATGGCTGCTTGCCGGCGTACTTCATCCCTGTCCTTCTCCAGACGTTGCTCCAGAGACTCCTTCATGAACACCTGCACGGCATAGGTCAAAGGTTAACAATATACACAATGCAATTGGCCGATCCCAGGCCTCGCCCCTTTTCCCCCGTCCTCCAATAAACAATTTTTATGTTTATAGTCTACTATGCTGTTTACAACCTAGTTACAGTAACTAGGTAACTAGTTACATTAACTAGGTTGGGCAGGTGAAAGGGGTGGGGCTTGGGATCGGTCAATATTTTGGTTGAGTCTAAGAAGAAATCTAGAAACCACTACAGCCACCCCACGACCCTTAGCATGGCCTTGACCCTTGACCCTTACTTTATTTGTGGTCTAGACTCCATAATATACTTATTGGGCAGGCTCAGAGACATGTAAATAAACTTTGAAATTGTCATGGTCATGGTTCATGAGAGGTTTAAATCGTTCACGTTGGCAGTGCTTGGTTGGAAGTTTGAATAAGTATATATATATATATATATACACACAGATATATAACTAGTAATTACCTAGTAATTAGTAGTCAATAAATGCAACGATTTATATTTAAAATATAATTTATATGGTACTTTAAGTATTTAGGCTAACTTCCAGGAACTATTTTGAAGCTCCACGATTCGCCATTGCTGTGAAAAAAACGGTCCATTGGAGTGAACGGAGATGACGTAACTCTGTTACTTCCATGGCTCTGGTCAGGCTTACCTTGGTCTTGCCAAGCTGCCATTCTTTCTTGGTCTTGTCGTAGCTCAGCAACAGGTCTGTACTCCTCTTCTTATCATCTTCAGCTGCTGCCACCTTCTCCTTCATAATGATCTTGTACCTGGAAAAGAGAGAGAGAGAGAGAGAGAGAGAGAATTTTAAGATGGTACTGTCAATCAGTACATCCATTACCTCACAAACACCGTACAGACAAACAGTCAGACTGTTCAGCAGTACCGACCGTGAGACATAGTCTTTGAAGGTTCTGCGGACGGGGAACCCGGCCCGACGAATCTTCACTGTCTCCAACATCCCAGAATATCTTAGCTGGTTCAGAACCACCTCTGGGTCAAAAACATTTGGATTCTACAGGAAAAAAGGACCCGTTGTTATCATAAAACTTTCATTCCGCAGAGCATAAATAGGGATAAGCAATTCCTTTTCCAGACATTATTAATGTGAATAATGAATACAAAACTGTGGAGAACACACCTTCTTCATGTTGGGTTTAATGCATCGAATGAAGAAGGGGTTGGAGACACTCAGAGTAGCCATGAGAGCATGCAGAGAATCCTAAGAAGGAGGAATACTGTAAGAAGCACTGTTGAGCACTTTGCATTACAATACAATAACGATATCAGTACTGTGTAATAATGTGTGGCTTATTCCTCGAAGCAAAAACATGTTCTTCGCTTTTGTTTTTATGTATATTCGTTTTCTAGTATTTTATGCAGTCTACTTCACGATGCACAACTGTGCAGTTTGTTTCTCCTTTAGACCGGGGGTTGGATGAATGCGATGCACTCAATTTTGTCTTGTTTTTGTTCCTTACCCTGAACTGAGAGCTGACAGTAGGCTTACGTCTTGCTGTGCCCATCTTCATCGTCTCCTCGTTGTTCCTGCTGCCAACCTTCTCAAACAAGTCGTAGATGAAGTCCAGCCTACAAAAAGCATGGGCGTCATCAACATACAGCTATAACAGATCTCACCATTGGTTGAATGTAGCAGGCGTTGCTCCTGTGAGACTCTTATTATTAACAATCTGTATCAGTTTGAAACTAATAGTTTAGAGAGTTTGGTCTACGCGCGCCAAAATCAGACAGTTGTAGGCACCATGGTATATGTTACTTTTGCAGTTGGTAAAAACAAAGGTTTGCAATAACATTGTATGGGCCTCAAGGACTCTGGATTCTGAGGCAATGGAGACACAACATACAGTACAGTCTTTAAAAGATAGAACTGTTGTGCGTGTGCTACCTGCTTTCTTTGAGCATGTTGAGGATGTCGTCTCTGAAGGTGTCTCTGTTTTTCTCCAGGATTCCTCTGACATCATAGAGAACCTAATGGAAACAAATGGCGGGCCGGTTATAGTCATAATAGCTTCAAGGTTAGGCCTTCTTGCTGTAAACTGTTGCAAACAAATAATACATGAACTCACCTCCCCTGCATAGTGTTTGATTCCAAACTGATGGTCGGCAAGTCTGGGCTTTACATAGTAGGGATTTGTCTGATGTAGAAGGGGAAAGAAGAAGAATTTAATTGCTGTACCTCCATCTTAATGTGCACTAAAAGCACAAAATGGTGAGTGGGTGTGTGTGTGTGTGTGTGTGTGTGTGTGTGTGTGTGAATAACTCACAGAGTGTCTGCTGTGCAATTTCTCCAACAACGTGAAATCTGTTCCTTTCGGAAATCGGCTTTCTTCATTGACCAGCGCCAACATGCCCAGTTTCTAAACCATGTACAGACATGGCCATATTAATAACCTGTAATATGTTAACTGGATGTGCTTGTTGGCATGTTTCACTTTGACGGTCAGTAAGCCTACCGTTAGAGCCCTGCATTAAAAATTCCTTTCACTGTTTGGCTGTACATGTCATCATCCTATCCAGGCATCCAAGTGATAGACATGCAAACCTGTTATATAAGTTCCAGTCATGGTAGAAGTACAATACAATATGTAGTGCAACACAACATAACAACCTTCTCAATAAGGTCAAGACACTCTGCGTTGTCCATCCAGTCAATGGCATCCCACTGGACACCTTCCCTGTTGAGCGTAAACACAAAGGATCGGGGGTAAACAATGAATACACGTAACTCTATTTTGCAAAGTGGTTATTCAATATTTATAGTGAATAGGTAGTAAACCCTCATTTTCACAAACTCGGGTGTGAGTTTATTCTGTACTTCTGAATCCTACATGAATCATCTTTCAGAAACACTCACTGTTTACTGATGCAATCTGGCAGTTGTGTTTACATTTCTGTGCTATTTTTCAATCAAGTTTAATTTTAAGACCTGTCTTATAACAACATGTTATATAATTTATTGTGTGATTACAGTAATGTTGCGTGTTATGTGCGTTGCTTTGCATGCTCATTTCTGTACAGATGTTTTAAGTAAGGTGATTACCCTGAAAAAGGCTCTTGAAATAAAATGCATTTTATTTATTAATATAACCAATGTAATGTACATGCATGGAAGGCTACACAATTGGAGCTTTCAGCAGCATGTACAGTACATGTACTGTGTGTGTGTGTGTGTGCGTGTGTGTGTGTGTGCGTGTGCGTGCTCGTGTGCGTGTGCGTGCACCTGTTATACTCAAGCTGCTCCAGAGAGAAGATGTGCTTGTTGAAGTATTCCTGGAGCTTCTCGTTGGCATAGTTGATGTTAAACTGCTCAAACCGATTCACCTGAAAGGAGGAGACGTATCCAGGTAGGGCGTCAAAATAAACGTTATATATAATATATATTGTCATGTCATTGTACTCAACCTGCACACAACCTGCATGTATGTAAGTATACTGTGTATAACCATAAAAATATAAAAAAAATTAAATACAAACTCACACGCATACACATTTTGTATGTACTGTATTCCTTTGCAACAAATAGTAATATAGTCTGACCTCAAAGTTCTCAAAGCCGAAGATGTCCAGGATGCCGATGGATTTAAAGTTTTCGTTCCCTTTGACCTTCTGATTGATTTTGAGGATGATCCAGGAGAAACACTGAGAATATAACGCCATGGCAACAGAATCCCGGGAATCCACTGCCTGTTAGCATGGTTAGGGAAACCCAGG
This sequence comes from Amblyopsis rosae, assembly GCA_025399935.1. NCBI lineage: Eukaryota > Metazoa > Chordata > Actinopteri > Percopsiformes > Amblyopsidae > Amblyopsis > Amblyopsis rosae. The sequence goes on from JAODTR010060165.1 coordinate 7,114, forward strand.
AATGGAATGTATAGTTAGGAATCGAGAGATCGCTCTAGAAACAGGTACGTAGACAACATATGTGTGTGTCGTTTAAAATCCTCTAGCGAACCTGTTCTATGGTGAGGGGAGAGCAGATCTCCTCTCCTCTCAGGATAATGGAGCGCTGAGTCAAGACTTCAGAGAGCTGGAAGCAGTCCAGACCGAGCAAGTCACTGGCATTACTCACCACTGGATTAAAAAGACAGAGAGGCAGGTTACACACATGCATATGTATCAGATGTATCAGCAGAGCTCTGGCGCCCCCTCTGGCCATGGCATGCAACTGCACTCCATCATTTACACAGCTGGACGTTATTTAAATTTTAGCAGACCGTATAATTCATTTTCTTTTTGCTGTAGTTGTACTGTAACTCTCTTGCTGAAACGTAAACCACATTCTTTCCCCTGTGACAGTATATTCCCCTCCACTTCTATCTAAGTTTCAAACAAAATACATTTAATTAATCAAAACCAAATTATATGTAGCTGCAGAATACACTTTATTCCCCACTCACTTCAACACACACGCACACGCACACGCACGCACGTGCACTGACCTTGCTTGGTGGTGATCTGTGCGCCCCCTGCGGTCATGAACTCGATGTTTCCCAGCTGTAAGACGCCTGACAGCAGCTTAAACATGTCTCTGGTCTCCTCCTCTGTGAACTCCAACACCTTCAGTGCCTCCTGCATGCAGAACAACACAGCAAAAGACAAGAGACTCAACACTGCCAATTCAGTTCACCATTTTGCTAATTGAAATAGCTTGTCATAGAATTCCATAGCCTGTTAAAGGGATAGTTTGGAACATTTTATCTAGCTCTATCTTGCTAGGACTAGTTTCTCTTCATAGCACACATTATGTCAACAGACGTCATTACTTTACGATACCATTAAGAGAAATGTGGATTACAGTGTGTGCCGTTTGGCCTTTCATACTGTCACTGGGGTATTAGTTGTATAATGTAATAAATGACACATGAATATAAAATGGCAAGACATAAAATATCCCGAGCAAGTCTTTAACCTATCAGAATTGCTTTGAGACATGTGAAAGGCTGTTCTGTTTAATGGCCTTGGCATACTTACCGTGTCTGCAGAACCCAGAGGTCCGCAAGGACTGTCGCGCACCTCCAAAAATGTCTGTCCGTGCGGACATTTGCACGTCAACTGAGCAACAAATGTTTTATGTGTTCAGACTTCTATTACTCAATGCCAGTAGCACTTAAAGTGATTATCACAGTGTCAGTGAATGTCAAAACCATGCATTTACTCTAAATGGTTCAAGCATTTACTCTGGGTATGGCTTTAAGGCGTTTTAGGCTAAATCTTACAAGAGCTGTTAACAGGCTTTAACTTTCTGCGCAGCAAGGCTAAATCCTTTGTTTTTGAAAAACTACTGAAGCTAGTCAGGGACGACAAGATGGGGTTAGCGCACTGACCATAACGCTGATGAAGAGTTCCTTATCATTGAGGCTCTTGTCCTTCAAACACCCTGATTGGCTGAGGTAGTGAAAAGCTTCTGGAGGATCGTCCAGGAAATACGATTCTGAGTGAGGAAATACATGATGTTGCTTCAAACGCATTAATCGCTCTCTACTGCACAAGGTGTTTGTGACATTTTGAAGTGATATTAATAGCATGAAAAATATATATACATTTACAAATACTCCCTCAGATGATGTTTGAAGATGCTATTTTTGCTGTGTTTGTTCACTTCCTGTAAGCATTCAACAATATCTGGCTTTGGCGCCAAGCACAATGTGTCAAATGACACAACAATTAGGTGTCAGGTTTAGCTGTTGTTTTTTTCTTTCTTTCTCTAAACCAAAACCTGACCTTTGAGTTCCTTTAGTCCAGCAAATGGTGCTAAAGAACGCCATGACTCAGCAACATGCCAACTATTCAAGAATGTTCACAATGTTGCTGCTACCTTTGTGCTCCTTCTTGGCTCCCGCCAGCAACGCGTAGAAGATGTGGTAGTTTCTCTCTCCAGGGTTCTGTCGCACCACACGGTTCTGAAAGCACACCGGTGGCACTCACAAGTCACTCACTACAGTGTTTGGAAAACGATGCGTAAGTACAGTACCAAAACAATAATGGCCTCCTAAATATTTTAGTATGGATCACAGAAGATCTGCTCACCTTTTCCAGTAAATCTGAATGTGAAAAGGTCAAGGTAAACATTTTAGTTCATTTCTAGATAAGTCAATTCATAGCCCAAGGATGGATTTCAAAGTTTATTGTTAGGTAAGCTACATACATTCACCCACGATAATGCATGCTTCTAATAGTCAAAACTGCATTCAAGACAGATTGCACCAGCAACCTACTCTCGCTAGATAAGATTTATTTTTAGATTAAAAGATAAATATTACACAGCACCTATTGCCCAGGGGAGTCTAGGTATATCCCCAAGACATGTCACTCAAACACCTGTGTAATGTGCATGAGGACTTTAATCCGCTTGTCTATTAACGGGGGTCTGATTATAAACTTCAGTAAATATGTCAGAACCATAATGAAATGATCTGTGACATCCCCCTGCTTATTATACCAAAAGAACCAATCATAAAGAAGTGATGGTGCAGTTGTCCCGCCCCCTCCCAGGTGCAATAAAGACAGTGGGTTATCGATGGAGCAGGCCAGTAGAGGCACATGTATAACTAATAGCACAGACGTCCACTTGAACAAAAGAGGGATACAGTCGATGACACAGCCTCCCTGGATGTTACCGCTCTCCGAGAAGTGAAGCTGGATAAATTTCCCAAAGCGGCTGGAGTTGTTGTTGTACACAGTCTTGGCGTTCCCGAACGCTTCCATGATGGGGCTGTGGACAGAGAGAGAGAGGGAGGGAGAGAGAGGGGGAGAGAGGGGGAGGAGAGAGAGAGATATAGAGACAGAGAAAGTGAGAGAGAGAGAGGGAGGGGGAGGAGAGAGAGAGTGGGAGAGAGATAGAGAGAGTGTCTCTAGGTCAGAGTTGAATTCTGTTGTTGTTCTCTGACCTCATGCATTATTAATATGCACACCACACAATTTAGCTCCTCCCACTGTGTGACTAACTGATGCAGTTCAAGCGCTCCATGTACAGACAGACAGACAGACAGACAGGCAGACAGATTTTCCCAGGGGGCCGAGATTTTATCCCAGGGGGCCGCAGCTTTTTACCAAAACATTCCCGCCACAGGAGAAACACGAGAGCCGTAAAACGTAAAGCGGTTTAGAGTTGTGAGGAGAGAAAGTCATCGGTCATGCAGTAGCCAGAGAGAATTACAGAACCATTCCAAATGTTAAAACTAGAGCGTGTTCTGTCATATCGTCGTATTCTGTCAGTTTGGTGAGACTGGAGGGCAGTGTGGGCTAGTTATGGATGTCCTGGTGAAGGATTATGGGTAATGGAAGAGGTCGCTCTGACCTCTGACCCGTTTGACTGCTTCTCCGAGTTTCAGTCAGGGGTTCTGATGCAGCCAACGTCACAGTGGGAACTCTGGTGCTCGTGATTGATAGCAGAAGTGTTTACAGTTTACACAAAATGAGTAGGCACCTCAGAGTTCCACTGAAGTGATATTGATCGATAGTGTGTTAGTGTGTGTGTGTATTATTAGCAGCGAACAGAGGTCCTAATCTCCGGGCAGTTTGATTCCGGCAGCCTCGTCATTCCACAGGAGAGCCATCACAGATTGGCTACTGCCAGTCTGTCAACTTCTTAAAAAGCTAAAAATTGTCCCTCCAGTCACGATAATAATATTTTTGCGATTTAACAACTGAAGTTCAAGCAGTTCTGCCCTAAACACAGCAGGTCTCGTAATTCACACCGACACCCGCTGCCACAGATACAACTGTGCAAATGCCAACCTCATTAGTAACCATGGCGACCGAATGCAATGGCTCTTTTGTGCACCGGCAAAACGTTTTAAGCCCGCGCCTCACTATAGCGGTCCAGGCATTGTGTGACATCGTGGCATCACTCGCATCATATTGGATTTGAACCAATGACCTTCTGATTACAGGTGATTAATCAAATTACACCCTCAAAGGAATGCACAGGCACACACACAAAGCACGCACCTTACACCTCCTACAATCAGCCGAAGGGAAACACTGAGAAGGAACCCAAAGAGTTAACGCATCGTAACGCATTAAGGTGCAGCTATGTCAGCGTGCTATCACACATAGCGTCTGTGTCATGTGAGAGCTAGTCTCAGCTTCTTCCGTCCGTTAGCACTACGCCACATAGAACGTCTGAGACACAGACCCCTGTAAGTGCCACAGCACTTTCCCAAAGTAGTAGTCAATTTTAATTGGCTGTTAACATTCTCACTAACATGTCTGTGTCTGTAATTCCGCTGTGACACTAGTGCCGTGTTTTATTTACTAATTTCAGTCCTTCTATTGATTTTAAGCAGTAACAGTAGCCTACTTATTTAACGGATTGACAAGACCTGCAAAACTGAGTCGTGTCGCATGTCAATCAGAATGCCTCTCCTGTCCAGTAGGCAGCTCTGCGACACTACATGAGAGCTGGAACTACTTCCTAGCTCACCGGGGTCAAGGGGCATCAAACAAACTGACATGCAGAAACACAGAAGCAAGAGAAGAAGCAAAGGCCTTCTGGATACGATTACCACTGCTACTTCATAATGTTTAAGAAAGGAAATGGTGACTTGGAAAGTCATATAAACTAGATAGCAAGCCGTTTGGACTGCTAGCTGTCAGTCACAGGGCCTTCACAGCTGGAAGCATGAAAACATATGAAACCAATCCAAAAGCATGAAAGCGTTAGGACTGATCTGCCCGGCTCGGCAGCAGGATATTGAATTAGCGGAACGGAGCGGCGCCCCGGGCAATCGGCCTTATGAGGGGTGGTTCCATCACGCTTTGATGGCCACACGTCGACATGCCACGCACCCACAGCGAGCGCTGAGGTGTCACAGGGTGTCACAGGGCGTCACGGGCGTCACGGGGCGTCACGGGGCGTCACGGGGTGTCACATGGTGTCACATGGTGTCACAGGGTGTCACGGGGCGTCACAGGGTGTCACGGGGCATCACTGGGTGTCACAGGGTTAGCCGGAGAGCAGGGGCTGATGGATGATGAGCAGGGCAAGTGAGAGGGCTTTGAGAGCCCCAAAGAATTGACCAATAGAGGCGCAATATAGAGCCTCAATATAGAGCCCCAATAAATAGTAGAGCCCAAATATAGAGCCCCAATAGAGAGCCCCAATAGACCGCCTTAATAGAGCCAAATATATGCTGTAAACTCTGATATTCTGCCAGGTAGCTCCCAAAGATACACCCCCCACCCCCACACAAATGAGATCTCAGTTGCATGACGTGTTATGGAGGCAGCCAAGCCACATCTAACTCTGTGTGTGTGTGTGTGTGTGCGCGCGCGTTCTTTGAAAGCTACAATCTGTAACTTTCCGGTTGTTATTAGCTTGCAGACGTACAGTAATATCCAGTTCTGATATGCAACCACGTTGGCATGGTGGCCCATGTCGCACCTAGACACGCAGAAAACAAACAAGAGCGTCTTGGGTGGTGCAGTACGCGCCAGGTGTCACAGGCTGCTGATAGCGTCGTTTATCGGCCCCTCGAGGCACTTCCCGAAGACAGGAAGTCAGACCAGCTCACTGCAGGAGTCGTGTTCAATTACGTGGAACACAAACACACTTTGTGTCGTGACGGAGCGGGGGGCAAATACAGAGACACCTTGGCCAGTGTAAAGATGCTCCTCAAAGCCGGGGACTTGCCAGATGACAGGAAACAGGTCCAAAGGTCCAGCACACTAGCAGGTACGCCACCTCGGAGGGGAGACGTGGTCTGTGAGTTGTGTCGCAGGACGTTAGGGCACCACGCAGTTCTGCAGACCAGCTGCCTCTCTCCGGACAGAAAGGATGAACACAGATGAACGCCAGATCCTTTTGTTTGTGTGTGTGTGTAAGAGAGAAAATACAGGGACCAGGCTACACAATGTTGGTACCGCTTAGTGCCCTAGTGTGTGTGCGCATCTAGTTAAAGGTGTGCGTGTGTGCATGTGCGCGTGCGTGTGTGTGCATTAGAGCTTGTGTGTGATAATGTGTGGGTGTGCGCGTGTGTGCGTGTGTGTGTGCGCACGTTTGTGCTTGCTTAGGGGGCGTGTGCTTTCGTCAATGGGGGGTGGGGGCTACTGTGATTGATGATCAAATCTTGAGCTGACGGGCAGTCTGACGAGAATCTGATTGGCTGCGTGAGGTCAAGCCCCCCCTCCACCCCCCCACAGAGTCCTCATCCAACTGGAAGCATGCAGGAAACTACACAGCCAAGGATCCACAATGCATTTCAGCGGCTGATTTGTATGTACACACACACACACACACACACACACACGCACACAGGAGAGCACAATACCATGAGTCAGACCTCCCTGACACCATCAGTTGGTACCCTGCAGGGGGTCTTACCCAGAGAACAGAGATGCCTTCAGCAGTACTGTTATTTGTGTCTTAGTTAAATTTCGGCAGATTCAACACACCGGATTTTCTGTGGCCTGTGTGTGTGTGTGTGCGTGCGTGCGTGCATGCGTGCGTAAGGCAGTAGCCAGCATGCCGTTGCGGAGAACAAGCGTCTGTCCGCACGGTGTTGTGCGATCAAATGCGGAATCTGGACGTCACCTCAGTGTCAAGCTCGGCCAATCAGAGGTGGCGAGTCACGACGGCTAATACCTCTGGCGGCCGATTGAGACTACCCCTCCCCCCCCTTCCTTCTGATCCATGTCTTTTGATCTGGTAATGGAGAGGCTCTTATGCCACCCATGTTGGCGTTGCCGTGGAGCCCATCGAGAAGGGGGGGGGGGGGGGGGGGGGGG
>JAODTR010060187.1:0-16997 GCA_025399935.1 Amblyopsis rosae
TGGGGTCCCTTGCTGAAGCTGCTGCCCCCGCGACCCGACTCCGGATAAGCGGATGAAGATGGATGGATGGATGAACTAAGTATTCCTTCTCCCCTGAAAACTCATCATCTTTAAAAATACATTTGTTTGCCCTGTAGATTGCAACTTCTCCTAGTTCCCAGAGTAAATGTCTCATCATGTCAAAGTAAACATCAGAGTAGCATCTCTCCATGTATCTCTCCAGAGAGATTTGCTTTCAGAGGAATGCATGGCAGCTATCAGCGTTAGAGGGGAAATGTTTTTATCAAGCAGAAACCTTCACCTTGACCCAATTTCCCCTGCTCTCATGGTATAGGTGATTAGAGTGATTGGAGTCTATTAGTGAGAACCACACAAATGCCTGCATCTGGTGTGGCTGATTGGGTCCTTCAGACGCACCAGAGGCTTTTCCAATAAGAAAAGTGTAAGCTATAGCATCAATATTCACAGCTCGGTATTAGAGTACGGGGAAGCACTTTTCAAACTGTTCTATTTTATATGATATGCGAATTTCAGTTGAAATGTGATTTGACTGAGATACAGGGCAACTTAACAAACTTTGGAACCTGCATTGCAAAATATTTCTAAAAGGTTGAGCCGTCGAACTGTATCCTTTCATATAGAAACAAATAGGCATCATTATCTAGCTGCCATCCACCTGGCAGTCTTAACATGACCCAAAGAGTATATCTGTAGCCATTTTTCCCTCTGATAAGTAAAAGAAAAGTCTTTAAAAACAGCTTACACTGCTTGGGTGTCAGCTTGATATAATGTCAAAATGATAAATGTCCTTCCTGTAGAAAGCCCTGTTACTGTAGCAGTTTACGTGGCTGGTTAAGCTCAGACCATTTTGCTTTTACAGCACAGATGGATAATAGTTTTTTTCCCACCAGGTGTTGACACTGGACAATACCTGGGCCTGTCACGATAACTATATTTGTTGGCCGATATATTGTTCCAGAAATAATTGCGGTAAACTATATTATTGTCAGAATCATGTAAACAATGTTGTCAAGTAACATAAATTGTTCGTCATGATTGGATAAATCAATATTAATGCTTGGCAAAATATAACAAATTAACCATTAATTAAAATAACTAAAGATCTAATCTGGAGGATTAATAAAATGTATAAATACACAAACACTGCATTGTGATCATGATTGTGATATTAACAGTGAAATATATTATGCATAATGGTTACATCACAAATGTATTAACTAGCTGGTTGGATGAAATAAAACACAAGAATACAGCAGCCTATTGTCCCAGCACTTGCTGTGTTGTAGTATGTGCATCACAATTTAAGATAAGTGCCATTGGCAGAGCCTTACAACAGGCAACATCTCATCCTTCCGTTAAGAACAGAATATTCTGAATGTATTGGTCTGTGTTTTAAAGCTTTTAAATATCTAATTGAAATATTGGTCATACTGGCAGATATCTTAAATAATGATAATAATAATAATAATAATAAGACAAAACTATTAGGAAATAATTTCAGACTTCTTGAATTGGACAGGACAACAATGTGCACTGTGTCCACCCTTGTAGTATTCAGGTCATGTACTGTAATAGCCAGCAAGGGTGCAATAGCAAGACGATTGACAAGGAAAGAAATGAAACTCAATGCAACACTGTCTACTTTTTATTTCAAAGAAGTGTGAAAATGTTGAATTTTTTACGCTGGCTGGTGCTTTATGAATTATATCTAAACCCCTCCTGCTGTAGTTGCTATGCATGGGTCATTTGATATTCAACACATCAGCTGGAGCTAGTCGAAGGCACTCCAGTGGCAGGAAATGACTAGAGTTAAAATTTCACAATGTGTGATATGAAGGTGGGACTAGAGGTGGAAATCGGTTCACTGTAGTTCACAGAACAGCAATGTGAAGAGGATGTGGTTGAGCTGTGGAATTACCCTGAGACCTGTTTGTATAACAAGTGAAATGGCCATCTCAGATCCATGAGCTCTGGTTCTGACTTGCATTAAAGTAGGATATGTCATGTTATCATGTTGAAAGCATGAATAATAATTAAAATTCATGATGATTTCCAGAGTTCTGTTTCCAGTAATGTTGGAATTCAAACTTTACAAGGGGTCTCAAGTGAAAGGGTGTCGTAGGCTACTTGGGTATTTGCGTGGATGTCTTTTACAGTATTTAGAATGTTTGAGCCACTGGTCTATCGTTACCAACATGTGTTAGGACATCTTTCTCCTATTTTGTACCCTGGTCATGGAATAATCCAGAACACACTATCTTAATGATTTGTCTCCCTGGAAAAAAACAAATCTCTGATACAAAACTGTATAACTGAAGAGTATCATTGCTATTCCTAAAATGGATCTTGTAACATTTTGAGAGAGATTTTAATCTCAAGGGACTTCCTGGTTAAATAAAGGTTACATACATAAACAAATATCATTTTTATTTAATTTAAAATTGCAATGAGGAAGAAACCATAAGCCAATGCATGGGACAGATGTTTCTTCTTATTACCCCCCACTAGTCAGTTACAAAGGTCTTGTGAATAAACCAGTTGCGTAACTGTGGACTGCAAATGCTAATTTACAGGCAGAGTACACAAAACTACAGTATTCCCTTGATATTCTACTGTAGCTGACAGAAACATAATAAATACAGATAGACAATACATGCACATGTACAAATACACATTGTGTAAATGTACACTATAGTTTATACTATATGTATTGTTACATTTTATATACTAGAAGTGTGGGAGTGTTTGAGACAGTTTCTCCCCACTCTATTTTCTCAAGCAATGGACAGCCTCAGCTATTAAAAGCTATAAAATGTGATTGTGTGGACATCACTACAAGTCCTCTTAAACCCTACAGCCCCCAAAAATGGGGGCAGCGCACTCTTCACTACACGCCCGCTTTTTGATAATGCTAAAAATAAAGTTACATGTATTCTGCACATCCACTTCAAGAGAAGTTCAACTGCAATCTAATAATTTCAATTTTTACCTAAACGTAACACAATTCTAGCACCAACCATATAAACGTGCATATGTTCATAAATAAAAATGCACTATGTGCACATATAGTGCACGTGCAATTCTGCTTACTTTATGCTACCCACGCATGCCTTATATCATATGAAAGCCCAGGACCTACAGATTACAACGGTATAACTCATATCACAAGCAGTTGTACAGATTGGTAAATTAGATATTTCAAATATGCCAAAATGTGCCAAATTATGTAAAAAAACTTTAACATGGCATACATAGAGGTTCCGCCTGACATGCCTCTAATAAAGCCTCTCTCTATTTGCTCTGCTTCACTTTATTAGAATCAACCTTTGCACAGGAAATATTCAGATGTTGGACTTTTGTTTTCTAGAGGTTTGGGGCTGTAACTGCATCATCCCAAAGGTTTTTTTTACTCATAAATGTTGTATATTTCTATGTGGAAATAAATTTTCAAATGTTTACTGTTATCCATCTCTATGTACTCTGCAATGGTAATTTAAATCAGTTTACCTCATGGTTGAGGAACTGCACTTTATTTATTTGTGGTAGGGTTTAATAGGTTTTAAGCAGTGGAGGAACCATAAAATCACGTACATGAAAAATGAAACATAACAATTGAATGCAAGTGCCGTGCCATATTGTATTAGTCAGAGCAGATATTGTACACAAAAGATAGCAACATTGTCAAATTCAATTATAAGATTACAAAAAACAGTAGTGTGGAGTCTACATGACAAAAACCACAAGTTAAATACAGAACAGTACAAACATAAAACAAGACACCCACTGCAATACTTTGTCACATTGATTCAGGTACTATAAAAACATATTACCAAAGCTCCTGGAGAGTCCTTTGGAAAGTAACTGAATCAGTGTACACAAATATACTATTTAAATGGTGGCATAACATACTAACATGCAGGCTATGGCCAAAGGCTCGGGTGTATCCACCATAATTGCCATTATTGTCTATGGATTATGCATCTAAATGGTTGTGCTGTCACAATATGTCAGTATTGTTCCAAGGCACTAGGCTATGATAAACCAATGAAGGATGTATAAACCGATGAAGGGTGTATAGTGAATGTTAATGATAATTTACAGTAAACAGAAAACTTTCCAGCAGCAAAAAAAAAATAAAAATAAAAGAGACAATGACAATAGTATCCATGCCTCTTGCTTAATCTACCTATAGCAGATTCCATGAGCCCGATAAAAGCACAATCTCACCTCAGAAATCACATTGGAAAAGCAAACTATGTGAAGGCTACTGTACATTTGGTACTTCCGGTATTCACTTCATTAGCACATTTCTGTCAGACTTATGACAGGCTTTACTTCACATAAATACATGGAATTCTTTATTAACACATTTATTGAGCCTGCAAATATTGGGCTCTATTAAACATTTTAAAGAGTTAGACGGCAGTGCCACATAAGTTAGAGCTGTGCCATAATGGCCAGAAATAATGGCACAGCTCCAAATTGAGATAAATAAAAATAAAAAGTAAGATGAGATAATTAATTGATTAGTCATCTTTACAGTATACTGTATATAGTCTATACTGTACTGTTTACCCTGCTAACCACTTATAATGTATGTACCTGTGGTCAGTCTCTAAACCACTTGTTTGGAAGTCATGATTTGACTGTGGATTTACTATAATACACTGACCACCCTTCCCCCAAACTACTTTCAGCAATGTCCCATGCACTTCCAAGCCAAAAATGTCAGCGGCCCTGATGGATGCACCCAAGCATAAACTACTCATAAATACTGTATAAAGCATCCATGCACCCACATGCATGCATACACACACTTGCAATATGTTAACCACTGTTAGGCATATAATTGTATTTACATTAAAGGACAACTTTCTTTCCAGCATTTTGACATTTTAAAAATGAAATATATTTTGTCGATACATTTGAAAAAGTTAGGATTTTCTACAAATAAAAATTACATCTTGTGAGTACAGACCAATTGGCAGGTAAAATGATACCTACTGCTAGAATACTGTAATAGAGCATTATGCACACGTTCCAGAATATTCTGGCAATATATGTAATTATTTTTGATAGGCCTGACTTACTTTTGTCATTTAACAATACTACTGTACTGTATTGTAGTGGTTCGGGATAATAGATACTTGGCACACTGTATACATAATATATAGCAAAAGACTAAGAAAAAACACTGGAATGTGACTTTCAAAAGCAACATCATTTGAAAAGTCTAGATTAATGTATACATTATATAATATTATATTGAATTGACCACAATCAATATAATAGTTGACTGTAGACTGGATTAAGTATGATATACATTAATATCTTAAATGAAGGTATTCGCTGCATATGTGGAACTACAGAAACCCAAATGATAACAGCACACAAGCAAGTTGTGTATATGCGTAATGTGTTCATATTGCGTTTTCTAAAAAAATATATGCAATCTTTTTATTTATAATTTGTTTTATATATGGTGAAGGTACTATATTTCTGTAGAAGACCATTGTGGGGGGATGGGCTTTTTTTTGTTTTGCACTGAGAAAGTTTGGCATGAAAATATTTCTCTATTAAAAAAGAACATAAAAACAAAATGACCAGACTTACAATACAATAACATTATGTACTTTCACCAGCACGTACAGATATGAAGAGCATTGTGATTCCATGTGAAAAAAACAAAAAACTGTTCACTGTAAATTAGACACCCCTGGCAATACTATTATTACCCCCTGACAACACGGTAATTACATGCTGCTCAGTGATTATCTCAAGTGCTGTAAACCACAGGTTGAATGCACAGGTATAAAGTATTCTCACTTAAAGGACAAGGGGTAAATGTGACCCTGTACATCTATGTTGTGCTGCACTAGCACATGAATGGAAATATAATCCAGCTACCACAATACACTATATATGAACAGTGGGTTTATATAGACACATTTTAGTCCACATACAAGTGGAGAAAAAGTAACAAAGGGTAATTTAGTAGTAGACATAACAACGCTTTCAAGGACACATGCGAGTGCATTAGTGTATAGATAGCATGTTGCCTCAAGTGGGTAATACACTGTGCAGACTTACCAAACAATTCCTTACGCTGCAATAGAGTGTTTGGGGAAGTGGGGGTGGGGGGGTTGTAAGTGACACTCCTTAACAAGCATCAGTGGGTGCTATGGATCTCACCAAGAAGAGATTCTGAGGTAGGGCAGGGGTGGTGGTGGTGCGTTGGTTGGGCAGGGGTGCAGAGCTGGACAGACGTGTCCGGGTAGCACCATGTTCAGGCAAAGGCGTTGTCCGCTTTTAAAATGGAGGGGTCCATGTCGTGGAAGCCCTTTCCATTCATGTGTTCAGAGTGTCCGTCAATACTGTAGCAGCCCTGCACCTCAGTGATGGATGAGGCCGTATACGAGGCTGAACGCAGGGCATCGGAATGGGAGCCCAAGGAGCTGCCAAACTGTATGCGGTACTGGTTCCAGTGCCTCCGCAGTACGCCTTGAACCTGCCCAGAAGAATGGAATTACATTAGTTGACATCCTAATATAATTTAAAGCATTCATCATTGTGTTTGTATAATTATAACCATGTACTTTGATGGTCTGTTCAATTGCTTGTTAACACAAATACCGGTAGCCAATCAGCCAATCACATGGCAGCAACTCAATGCATTTCGGCATTTCGAAACGAGCATCAGAATGGAGAAGAAAATGGGATTTAAGTGACTTTGAACGTGGCATGGTTGTTGGTGCCAGACTTGCTGGTGTGAGTATTTAGGAAACCGATTATCTCCTGGGATTTTCACGCACAACCATCTCCAGGGTTTACAGAGAATGGTCCAAAAGAGAGAGCGGCAGTTGGGTGGAAGAGAATAACTTGTTGATGTCAGAATGAGCAGATTCGAGAGGTTCAAGATGATAGAAAGGCAACAGTAACTGAAATAACGGTTAACAACTAATGCTAGCCTTACACCTAACGACTTTCAAGGGATTTCACTGTCACAGACAAATCTCCAATGTTCCAAAATGAGTCTCGCTAGAGTTGTAGTGCTCTCTCTTCAGCTCGATCGTTTTGGTGTAAGGTGGCAATCGGAGCTGTCTTTTTTTTCGTCTTGACATTCAGACAAAATCAAACAAAATCAAACAAATCTGCAGCAACTGCGTGATGCTATCATGTCATGTCAATAAGGACAAAAATCTCTGAGGAATGTTTCCAACACCTTTTTAAAAGTATGCCACAAAGAATGAAGACAGTTCTGAAGGCAAAAGGGGGTCCAACCCGGTACTAGCAAGGTGTACCTAATAAAATGTCCAGTTATACGTCCATTATTTTTGTTAAAAACGTTTTTGTTACTACTGTAACGTTACTAGATGATCCGTAGTATACCACATTGTAGGGCCATCTATAACTGTGCCGTCTGTATCAAAGTAGTGCTGTATCAGACGGTTATTTCTCGGACTGGGTATAAATATGTTTTTTTGATTAAGATTTTCCAGTCCAATGTTAATATGTTGCATTGCGAGGTCAGGATGATCTCAAGATCAGAGCTTTAATGATCATTAGCACTATATTGTGGAAGCTAATCTGATCTAATGATCTTAAAAGATGATCTTTCTTTGTGTGTACAGGGAGAGTACATCTTGTAGAGGATAGCTCTGTTTCGATCGATAAAAGGTCTGTGTCCATGGCTGCTTGCCAATAAGGTTGATAATCTTCAATGTAGAGCAAAGCTCTCTGAAACTAAAGCTCTCACGCGAGACACTCCCCTCTTTTGCCCTCGATGTAAATCCCCAGGGGCATACACAGGAAGATGTCAATTCTATCCATGATCATACAGTACATGGAATGTGTGTGAGTGTGTGTGTGCATGTGTGCATGTATATAAGAGAGAAAATGTAGTGTAATGTTAAAGGGAATGAGCCAATCTTACTTCTCCATTGAAAAAGCAGAAGATGGTTGCTACCAGCAGACCCTGTAGTAAAACAAGAACAAGTTTATAGGCATGATCTGTGCCTTATCACTACTCTGCTAGTTAATGTTCTCATTTGCAAGATAAGAGAGTCAGAGGAGAGATGAAGTGTGTGTGTGTGTGTGTGTGGGGGGCTCTTTCTAAAACCACCTGGTAAGATGATAAGGCATTTAGACTAAACCTACTGTGACAAACATGCAGTAATATTTACGATATGCAGTCAATATCTACCCCACGTTCACATGTTGAGATTTTGCAGCATCCCGAAAGTGCATTTGTAATGGAAATCATGCCTTAAAGCAGAATGCGTCATCGCCCACCACAACTGAAACACAATCCACCGTGGAAGCTCATGGCGCACCTGATAATGCATGAGGATATGCATGATGTAGTCATATATTTCTGAGGCAACCCTTCCTTCAGGCTTGTAAGGAAGCAGGACATACTGGATCCCAAGCAGCGGAACCAGGATGAGGGTAGCTCTCACAGCTTTCATGTAAAGACTGGACTCTGCCTGGTGAGTCACCTTGAGCTTGGTGATAAGAACCCGCACAATGTTGAGCAAAAAGAATAGATTCACCTGAGAGGAGAGAAACATAAAGAACGTGTCTATGTTAAGGTTGTTTGTGTGTTGTTTGCTGGTTGGGAAAAACTCACATAGGGCATGTATTATTTGTTTTAATCAAATTAAAACATTCAGAAACATATTCAGAAACACTACCTATCTGGTGTACATATACAGTACTGTATAGTAAATCTTATTTATTTGTGGTGTGGGTGGATTTTGATTGTTCACATGCTCTCGGACTTGCTGACGTACTGGAATGGTTCAAATAAAATAAAATAAAAAGGATGTGTAGTATGTATTACGTGAATTCCTAGAACACTACTGTACAGTCTAGGGACCAGAGGGTGGTTCCTCAAAGAGTGCATGCCCCATTGATTTGTAGTCGCTATACTAGTGTATAGCTTGCTATACACTGTGTCATGTCTCCAAACAACTGACTTTGTTTACACTAACAAGTGAAGAATCACAAATTTCATTGCATACAGAATTAGCAGGCCTAATAGACAGAAACAACCTATCAATCGATAGATAAATAGGATCGGTTTCCACAATATGCTTTTAGGGTCGATGGTTGTTTTTCATTCTTTTGATAATTTCACGAGCAGGTAATTACATACAAGTACTAGGAGTGCCAAAAAAAAAGCCCCTTTTCAGAAGAAACATAATATATTATAAGATCCACTGTACAATATTACTAGATTTGTAAATAAGACCATATGAAGAAATACCTGAATGAACTTACCAGGAGAGCAGCACAGATGGGGCCGTGGATGATGTAGAGTAGAGATGTATTGGAGCTGATCCAACAGCTACAGCACAGGAGATTGGAGATTGTGCGGGTGGGGTATACACCATTAATGTACTGTACAGAATAATGTGCAGTGTATTCTGTTACCTGAAAATGTGCTATGGTAAAGACCAATTGAGTTTCAGCCAGTTGGATTCACAAGAATGTCTGATTTAACCATGAAAATTGAATGAACTGACGAGAATCAACAGAATCTGTATTCAGGAACGAAAACGCTGTTTTACATCATCTTTAAAATAGCACAAATCAGAGCAACTGTGTAAATACAGTTTTAGATACAGTATGTTGTATTATTGTATTAACTACTATATTAATAATATTATGTATGTTTTTTAACTAGACCTGTTCATTCAAATCTATATTAAAACTATGTAATATATAATGTTCTTGAAAACGTACTTGTCATTGTAGTAGTAACTCCGTGCGATGGCATGTATTAAAGCCGGAATGAGAGGGAAACCTGCAAACAGTTACTGGTTAAACACTGCAGAAAACATACTAGAACAGTCTTAAATTAAAATAAATATAATAACAATAATAATAATATTAAATAAATAAAGTATTTCAACGATACATGAACAATAAAATAAATAAGAGATATCAACAAAAACTTTGTTATCACAGGAATCATCAAAAAATTACTACAGATCCTAAAATAATCCCTATAGCAAATGAAAAATGTAAATCTGATCGTTGGTAATTTCACCTGTATAGGGATGAAATTGCTTTGCTAATAGTATTTAAAAATGCTATTTATTTTAAATGTGTTGTTAGAATATGAAGTGTATTTTGTATTGTCAAATTGATGAAGATGATTTCTTTATATGCGTGTGTTTGCAGTACAGTGTTGAGTTCACAGGGCCACCATAGAAGGTCCACCAACATACACTGAAATACGTGGATCACATACCCCATCCTAGAAGGTAGTACCACATCAGGTGCTGCTTCTCCGCGAACACAGCCACCACAATGAGAGTATGGAGGTAAATACCCTCACACAACATCCAAAAGTAGTTGCAGCCAAACAGATACAGGTGGATAAACTGGGACACTTTACAGCTGGTCTGCAAAAGTGAACAGGTAGGATAAGAATGATACAGAGGTTAATGAACAACTGTGTGTATAGGATTCACTGTAAATAAAAATGAGACTAGATGACAAAATAAAAACTACAAAAAAAAGAAATTAAAATCTAGTTAAAAATGAACACTTTTCTCAATGGTCCTAAAGTATACATAGTATTTATTAAATTGCATTAAATACAGTACATTACTTATACTATAATTTACTTTAGTATAGCATTTTTGTTAATACATTTTTTTTAAATAAAAATGTTATCTTCTGATCAAAATAAATGCATTTATAATAACATAAGGTTCCAGAATTATTTTCATTTTCATATTACAGTAACTACAGTGCAATTGACCTTGTAAATATCCTCTTTCCTTTTGAGATGTATTTCATCATTGAATGCCAAATCCATTAAATGTTTAAGTAAGTGAGTAGTTGGCCTGAGGACCTACATCTCTAAATGTATGGCTACCAAAGGAATAGAAATATGCCGCATTTTGTGCTTGTTGACTTCCATGGATAAATTGTTCAGTAAATGAAAGAGACAGTTTGTTTTCCTCAGACCTGATGCAGACAGAATGCTGTATCATTAGCCTAAACCTGGGGTCAGCAGTACTCAACATACAGTGTACAACATATGATTACTCTGTTAGCCCTGCTAATTTAGGGCCATTGCAGGACAATATCCCATCCAATATCACATTATAAGCCATGCTGTTTATAAATATTCTAACACTCACTGGGTTCCTCTGCACCAACTCCTGGTTGTTTGCTACAGCGGTCAACCAGATGATTGTGATAACAGAGTTGAGGACAAAAGAGAAGAAGAGGTTTTTGTGAAGGGTGATCCTTTGGCAACTTAAACTCCTGCAAGAGATAAAACGGGGGGCGTTTTTAAATGACTTAAAATCAAATATAAAATCACTAAATATTTACCTGTTTTAAACAAAAAATATATTATTTGTAATGTCTTGAGAATCAACAATAAAAACATAAAAACTAACAACGCTTTTTAAAATGAGATATATTGTTTGGTTGGTTGACATACTTGAAATGGAAAAATATTCCCAGAGAGATAAAGAGGGAGGTCAGAGACAGCCCATGTCCTATGAGTGCTAAATACAAAAGATTCATTGCAGTCTGGAAGAAAACAAGACAAAGAAAATGCATTAGATACTAATACATTAGTATCCTTTCTACAATAGGTAGAATAACCAGCAAGATTGAATATATTTGTGGTCATATAATAATAATAATAATATTAATAATAATAATAATAATAATACATTTTATTTCTAGATGCCTTTCATGACAGTAAAAGACATCTTACATTTGGACATATACTGACAAATACTGTATATGCACTGTAAACTGCTGATAATAATTATGAGGGTTTTGAAAGAGAACTATGAGAAGTTGCAAAATACATGAAGAAAAAAACTGTTTTGAAACATTTGTTCGGTAAGAATGGTTGACTCACACAATTCACTATTTGTGATTCAATCATGTAAAGTAACAAGGCTGCACCAGTAGCCTAAGTCCGATGGAGATCTATTACAACATTGCTTAGCATTGCATTTTGGTTGCTGGCAATACCATTCTGCCTTCATTGGTGTGCTCATTGCAGCGGGTGTAATTTGTCCAGGTCCGGTTGCTTGCAGGATGCAGGAACCAATGGCCAGTGTCAGTGCAGATCTTTGTCACCATCTCTGCAGGTGACAGTTATCCACATATTTCACCATTAGTTAAACTGGTAGTGAGACTAAATAGTTCTCCTGTCTAGTGCATATCTATGCTTTCTCCTTAACAGTTAATAGTCCATGTAGTGACACTGTCTCTGTGGCAACCAAATGTGGCAGCAAGTGAATGCAGTATACTATTTAATTCAAAGCCTGGAGATTTACTCCGTTACCATTATAACATTTTATTGGGTGCATCCCTTTAGTAAAAGGAGGAGATCGGAGGAGATAACTGCAACTTCCACATTAATGCTGAAGCCATGTTGAATCGCATTAAAGCCATTGATCAATGAGGGTGAATGGATCTGGAATGGATCTGGAATGGATTAGATGTCTGTTTCATTCTATTTAAGGGCGTGCTTTAATGAAGGTTCACTTCTGGAGACATCAAACAGCTAAAAACAGCAGAAATATATACAGTACTACAGAAGCATGTTCTCTTGCTTAAATAGAACTAAAGTAACACATCCACAGTTAGAAGTAGACGTCTGGAGCCAGGTCACACCTGAAGGGTCAAAATCCTGGAAGTAATCCGGACACTGTTGTTCTGAGATGTAGCCTGCCTTGGTGTCATCCCAGCACAGCCAGCCATCCCAGGTACGGTTACACATGGCATCTACACCGATGGAAACAACAGAGTCAGTAGACACAAACACAACACAACAACATGCAGTGAATGACAACACAGAGCGCTATTTATTGTTGTATCGCTATGTGTTGTTCTCTTAGATCAACTGTTTCGTTTTGAGCACTAGGCTGTTGTTTTTAGAATATATAGATGTTGTAAAATGTATGCTAACATCATGCTGCTGTCTTTATTCAGACACAGAATGTTGTTTGCCAATGATAACTTGGCTATGATACACTGTACTGAGATACAGTACGTATTGAGACATTGGCTGCTTTGGATAAAGGCTTCTGCTAAATGCTGCAACTATAACCGCTTGGGCTAGTAAGCGTAGGTATTATCATGAGCATATTTGAAGATCCTTATACTGTACTATTATGTAGAAGCTTATTTCTAGAAAATAATAAATGAAAGGTGAGGGTACTGAACCTTATGTTCCTGGGGGCTAATGAGATTTTGTCCAAATGTACAGGCTCGCAAAATACTATATTTTGTGTGACTACAAGTGCTATGGCAAGCTATTGTAAACCATGAAATCTCATTATTTTTCTGTATTCAAGTTTATTAATTGGCAAACTCATGCAGCCAATCCACCCTCAAAATGATATTTTTCAATGTATAACATAATGCTTCTTTACCTTGCCTCTCTTGAGTATTATCATTCATTAACTTTTGGTAGCACTCAAACTGTGCTGTCACTATCTTGATCCGTGTGACTCCAATGTCATGGTAGACGTTAATCTGCTGCTGCTGCTGGGTTTCGTTAATCTCTACAGTAGTCATCAGATGTACCTGCACATGAAATGGTACAAATCGAATATTAAATTCAATTCATATTAATCTTACATCAAACATCAAACATCTTACAACAAACTGTAACTGCATTCTGAATACTGTATTTATAGTAGAGTAGTAAGAAAACCAACATGATGCAGCCTTAACTGCACTGTATATTTAGGTTAATAATATCCTTTCCCATGTGTACTGCATATAGTATGTAAAATATTCTGCTGAATTTTACTGCTGTAAAAGAATGCATGCCCATTGAGATGACATTTAGTATTTTAAAACGACCACAAATGCTACTGTATATCTGTAACTGCTTTCCTTGTAGTTTTCCTGAAAGTTAAGTGTTTTGGTATGTCTACCTCTGTTGAAGTGCACAGCAATAGGAACGCCAACATCAGTTTCTGCCCATTACCCTCCATCGTCCTTTTGGGCACGTCTACTGCCTGGAGTGACAGACCAGCTATAAATCTGAAATATAAAACAGAAAACAACAGCACGTCTTTCACTGACGTGCTTTAAAACCACCACACAAGGGACATACTGTACCACAAAACTATTACTTCGTAATGATGACGAATTGTCCCTCGGGTGGCCTAAATCCAATTAATTGTTCGGAAAGTTATATCCTTCCCCACTGAGATAGCCAGATAGAATCAGATCCCAATCCACATCTGGGCTGATGTGTAGCATCACAGACCATCAATGAGCATGATATTACAAACGGCATGGATGGCTATATTTAAGTTCACACATACTGCAAAGTGTATCCTGACGTGGGAACAACCTATTACATTGTCATTGTAAGAGGTTTGAGGTCCATGTGACTTCAAGATCCAAACCTGAAGGTTTTGGTGCTATACAAGATGTCATAATAGGACTACAGGAATGCTATTTAATGTGAAAATAGATGTAATAATGGAACCTATTCATTTGAGGTCTTGGCCAAAAGCTCAAACTTTCCAATCTGTAGTTAGAACCTGAGAAAGTGCAGTATAGGTAGAAATGTAATCTGTGTGATCAGGGACCTTAAATGTCAGTTCTGACACTGGCCTCTCATTAGAGGATAAAATGGTAGTCTAAATCTAGAACATGCCTTAGCCTATATTCACACACTTTTTGTTTAAGAAATTATAAAACCCAGGTTATTGGGGTCAGTTTGCCTTTATTGGCCTGAACGGAATAATGATTTCATTGCTAATATAATTGGCATGGTGCCTGGCTGCCATCACTTTAAAAAGGACATCATTTGTCATTACTGTAACAATAGCCTATCAAAACATGTCAGTACACGCAGACAGTGTCCATTAGCAAGAGAATACTGACAGGTTTACTCTCACAAAATCTCAAGAAATCTATTATTACAGGAGGTACTGGCCACATGTCTCCTCATGTCTGGAAGCCTGCTCTGAATTACACTGCCATTCCACCAGGGAGAGGAGGATGGGTGGGAGGCGTGGGCTAGGGGGGGCTTACTGAAAGTGGGATTGTAAAACATTATGGCCATGTGCAAATTGGAAACAGCTAGGAGATCAGCTGCTCTGTCGCACACGCAGAGTGCACACACGCAAACACACACACGCACGCAAACACTTTCTGCTGAGATCCGCAGCAGTTTTTGGCAAAGGTTGTTTTTCCAGCGTTTACAAACTGAAACAGAGACTATAGCTTGTCAGATCACAATGCAAAAGAGACAGTCCCAATCCATCATGAACTTTTGTTCCAATGCGAGTTAGGTTCTCTGTCTTACAGTACAGTACTTCATACGTATTTCAGAGCCATGGTTTTTCTCCCATTACATTATTACCTGATACAGTATGTTGGTATGATATTAGAAATACTTTTGTTAACCAATCGTAACAAAATAGGTTGTTGCTGTGAAATGCACATATCCATAAACAACTCCCATACAAATACATAAAACGATAATCGTCATCACATTGCCAATGGCAGGTAATGATTTATGGTGGGGTGGGAATTAACACAATATCCTGCCTATTACAGCCAACGGTCTTTCATCAATGGTAAGCAACATACTTCTGTACAGTTAAGTGAACAGGATGTAGTAAAAAGGCATTACTGGAACTAAAGTGAATTTAATCTTTTGATTAAACCTCCACTGCTTACCTCAATATTATCCTCATTATCGCAATGTAACCCCCCTACCTCCATAAACCCATAATATGCCAGCGTTCAGCTAAATAAATCATCTGTCATTATTGCATTTCCTCTGCACCTGAAAGGGCGATCTCGCCATGGAGGCATCAGGCTGAATTATTGATCGGGCCAACTTAACCCATGCACTCCACCATGCTAACTGTGTGTGTTCCACTGATCTGATTGCCTCAGATCAGTCCAAGAAGGTTAGTCATGGATCCTTTAATCATGGGGTGATGTCATTACATTTGTTGGCATCCAGATGGGATGGGCACAAAAATGGTGTGCCTAGCGCCCTTGATTTATCACTCCTTATCAACCACCATTGTGCAGGCGCAGAGCCATTGGTGTCCTCGTCACGTTTTGACCATGTCTGCTTGCTTTACAGCAATGATGGAAATACAGTATGGTCAGGTGGCATGGAACAGGGCTAATAGCTTTGTATTACAGCTAAACGTGATAATTTTGCTTTTTGTTACACCTTGCACTCCTTACCTCAATATAGGACTGCACGATTTGACCTCAAATCGAAATCACGATTATACAATAAATTAAATTAGATTACAATACACCTCGATGACGATTAATGACCGATTTGTTTTCTGCTTTTGTTTTGCTTTGCAATCCCTGTATGTCCAAAGCGAGAGCTGTGTACGTATTCTCTGCAGTAAGTCGGACTCGTTTCAGGTGGAAGTTGGTCTCCGGCCAGGGCTGCGCTTTGTCACCAATCCTGTTTGTGATATTCATGGACAGGATATCGAGGTGTAGTCGTGGTGGGGAGGGGTTGCGGTTCGGTAGCCTGGGGATCTTACCGCTGCTTTTTGCAGATTATGTGGTCCTGATGGCATCATCGGTCCGTGACCTCCAGCACTCACTTGATCGGTTTGCAGCCGAGTGTGAAACAGCTGGGATGAGGATTAGCACTGCTAAATCTTAGGCCATGGTTCTCAGATAGAAACCGATGGAGTGCCTACTCCGGGTAGGGAATGAGTCCTTACCCCAAGTGAAGGAGTTTAAGTACCTTGAGGTCTTGTTCGCGAGTGAAGGGACATTGGAGCGGGAGATTGGCCAGAGAATTGGAGCAGCGGGAGCGGTATTGCAATCACTTTATCGCACCATTGTGACGAAAAGAGAGCTGAGCCGGAAGGCAAAGGTCTCGATCTACCGGGCAATTTTTGTTCCTACCCTCACCTATGGTCATGAAGGGTGGGTCATGACCAAAAGAACTAGATCACGGGTACAAGCGG
>JAODTR010060208.1:0-16992 GCA_025399935.1 Amblyopsis rosae
CTCTCTCTCTCTCTCTCTCTCTCTCTCTCTCTCTCTCTCTCTCTCTCTCTCTCATCTCTCTGTCTCTCTGTCTCTCCTGTAAACCTCCACTTCACAAAGAGAGATGGAGATGGTATCCACCCAGCTAGCATTTGGCGGGTCAGTTTAGTGTTGATGGAGTCGCTCAATGAGTTTCAAAGAAGTAATATCTTTATGGCCTTTTTGATAAAACACATAAATAAATAAATAAATAAATAAATAAATAAATAAACAAACTACATTTGAGAAACATTATCAGCATGTTTTTGTTTGCATAGGATATTATAATGTTTGATGCGTCCCATGTCATACAATACCACACCACACTCACTAGTGTCGGGGTTCCAGAGGATTGTGTGTGCTTTCAATTTCAATCCAACTACAAATATGTGCTGCTTTGCTGAACTATAGTTAATTTGGCATTTTAACACACCTAACTATTATTGAGGGTTTGAATATTTGTATAAATACCATCCATTGAAACAAGGTTTTAATATTATATTATATAAAATATTTGAACTAAAAGGTATTGTACAGGATTGTAAGTTAATTGATCATGCTTTCCATTGTACTTTGACTAGAAAAACATTTAATTAAGAGTATACCCCATGGCAGCTAAGCCATGCTCTGATATTTGAGTCATAGGAGCCTAAACAATTTGAATGCTATAAAGACATCAGATCAAAAGAGCTCCTCATTCACATAGCATCTTTGCCAAGTGTCCCGGCCTGGGTTCATGTAGTGGTGGCATTTCGGACTCATACCCCTGACCTTCACTTGGCAGTAACATGTCAGTATCCCTCAGCTAGAGATTAACGTTGGCTTAAGTCCTGTGTGTGTGTGTGTGTGTGTGTGTGTGTGTGTGTGTGTGTGTGTGTGTGTGTGTGTGTGTGTGTCTCATCACGTGAATGGTAGACATCACATCATCACCTTTACCTGGATCTATGACTAAATGAAATGGCTTTACATACTGTATGTTGAAACATGCTACAGTTGTCAGACGTTGACTATTTTGCTGCTGGAAGTGGGGTCAACCCTCCAGTAACAAAACAAATAGAAGGTAATAGAAACTATTGACTACTTGCCGATCACCTGATGAAGATACAGATGCAGTATCTCTTCTAGTAATGGTGAAACGCAGCCAGCAAGGCACCAAAACATGTTAAAAATTATAATTACAGTATATATTGTCAAATTAACCATTTTACATGACTTTTTGACACATATCAGTACCGGTAGTTTCCAATCAAACGAAAAACTTAATTAAGCTAATTCAGAATCTCTGCTGTATAACGCTATGGCCACTAGAGAGCTATTCTATGCATTCTTAGTTCATTTCAAATTATTTTGTTTAGGCTGCTGTCAAAACATCAAAATGTCAAAACAATTGAAAGGTTTTAAAGCAATGTCTACGTTGACATAGTCTCTTCTATTGTGTCATGTACACTATGAATTAAACTATTACCCTTTGGCTTGTTTTTGAATGTTTTGAGAAAGCCAACCTCACCACTTTGAAGTTGACTTAGTTTTGTTTATACAGTATGTACACCATTGTAATGTAGCAGGAATATTATAATATAGCTATTTTCCTACTTTAACATGTTTTTAAGAAGAATCTTTCAATATCATCATTACTTCTTCACATATTTTAGAAGCTTATGTTTTTCCTGAACCGGCTACTACATGTGTACATATTATAATGATGGCAATAGATATGCTGGAAAACCTGTGATTGTGTGCATGCAGTTGTGCAAACCTGCCACTGCACCTTGCAACTTAATGTATATCACCAAGGTTACGGGGTCAAAAGGGGTGGTCTGTCAGACCAAACAGTGGCTCAAATGTGTGTAAACGTCCCATGGTGCAACTCATGTTCCCGTGACGAGTAGCACATAGGCGCTGAATAGATTTAGGATTTGAAGAGTGACGGAAATTAAGTCATTACGTTATTTAACTGATTCCATTTTTGTAAACTCTTTTACTGTGAGATTTCTTCATCTCAGTAGTAGGTAAACTGTGTGCTCATCAAGGGGAACATCTCATCACGATTGTATGCAACTAATAACGAACAGGTTTGACAGGCCTTGCCAAGATGTCTAGAGTGTAAATATCACAGGGCATGGACCAAAGGATTGCGTTGAGTAGCAGATGGGTGCTGGATAGTTTGGCGTTCTGGTGCTAAATGTCTCATCCAGGCATTAGCTTTGTAGACCGTCTTAATGCCATACTTGGTGTAGGAGGGTAGAACTCAGGAGCCGCTACATTTATGGCTGTTCTTTTAGGAGAGAACCCAGTTTTGGGCATTGGAAGTGACACTTCTTTGGCAGCCAGGATGGATGGTGCAAATGTTGTCATGCCAACGCCGCCCCCCCTCCCAACCCTCTAATAAAGGTTAACCGGTTCACTCAGAGAATGCAAAAAATCAAGTTAGGGGCTGTCTTTCCCATTGTAATAATAATAGTTTTATATTAATACATTTTATTTATAGGCTCCTTTTAAGAAACTCAAGGACGCCTTACAAAGTGCACAATAAAAAACCTAGTATTGTACTTGATACATTGTATTGTGACGTTTCTGGATGTAAATCAAAATCATCCCCTGCACATTTTGGACTTGAGGGTAAGTGGTTTTGGTAACTTTAATGATTTTACATAAAAGCCCTTTATCTGTGGCAGGCAGGAGTGTTGTGTTGTATCTCCCATAAAACATCCACATGGCTTCCAAGGTCATGTTCCATTCTTGAATAACAGCGTTTTCTCTGTGTTGCCGTAGCAACAACTCCAGCTGTCACCACCCTGAGCAGATGTAATCTATGGTACCATCAGCTCTTGCGTAGATGCTGTCTGTATACCAATAAGAGGAAGCTCGAGGGCAGGCATTTAGTCAGGCTAACAATATCTACAGTCATTTTGACTGCAGGAAGGCCCGCCTTCTCCTCACTCATGGCTGATGCAATTCCATGGTACTGTTACACTGCAAGGGTTAAGATCCTCGCCACATTGTCCGCTACAAGCCCTATGCTTCCTTAGAAGTTCTTCCCAAGTCAAGTGTGCCAGAGCACCGCTATATCTGATACCGGTGACCTCTTACCTAGTGGGCTTTAAGCAGCTAAGCTACATAGCCTCTTAGCTGGAGGCCAGCCTTAGCACTTAGCAACCCCATACTCTATGAGTGCACTTCCATTTGAATGTCTCCTGCCCCTGCCTATATCTCTCTTGCTCCCTTTGAATTCTTCTCTCCCATCTTACCCCCTCTCCAAACACACACACACACACACACACACACACACACACACGCTTACATCCTCTCCCCCCTATAACGCTTGACACACACTCGTGTTGGAATAAGCCTCAGGTTCATTCTAGCATTCAAGCAAGCCTGGCGTGTGCAAACTGTTTCAAGCAACATCCATAGTTTTGCTCTTTTGTTTGTATTGTATTTTTAAAATGTTATCTTAAAATCTGGATTTAATTAATACGCATGGATGACTTGTGAATTAATGTTTATTTTCCAGTGCAAGGAAGGATGTTTGAGTATTTATCATGAAAAATAGACGTCACTGTACAATTACTGTACAAATGTTTTTGGAGTGAGTTTCCTGTTTTATTGAGTTAGGACTTGTCATTCTGTACTGACTAACTGTAAAAATGTACTGTAAACCTAACCCAACTATTTGTGTAAGAGTTGGGTTAGGTTTACAGTACATTTTTAGGATGATTCGGAGTGAAACAGCATTATAGCACAGATATTTCTTAATGATTTACTAGATTATGCTCCATTAATTTGTCCAAACCTTCTGGTATCCAGATGGTATTAAAGGATTATGTGTAGTCATTTTAAAGTAATATATCTTAATGACAATCGTTTTGTTTGAGTCAAATATTTGCTTGAGGAATTGTGTGTAGCTCTCTAAAAGGGGCATCATTTGTTGTATTATAGCACACATAACCATTCAGTTTAACATTGTAAAAATGTTTTTGTCTATAGATTCGCTCTTCTATTACAACCTTGTTGTTCAGTGGGCGAGAATTCAGCTGGCCACGCCACCTAATTATTGCCATGGCGATCCTGGCCTTCACCAACATGCTGGTCATTTTCGTCCCCACCATACGAGATATCTTCGGCTTCATCGGTGAATCCAGTTATTTTAAGTTTAAGTTATTTTACTTAATTTTTCTGTTTTGCCAAACTTTACAAATACAACAAGAACAAACACAAAAATAAAATGGTAGAACGTGCCACAGTTTTACAGTTACACCATAAAGGGAGACAGCCGTTGATTATCAGCCTAGTTTTAACGGCCGTTTGTGGGTAGCTAGTTATTTAGACTAGTGAACTCTGGTAGAACAGAACAGCGACTTGAAGCAGCAAAATGTTAATGTCGTGGTCACATGAGTCTGGTGTGGCTCCTGGGACACGAGTATTGGTGCCAGCACAAGAACAGCCTGTGTGGTATAAAGTAGTCCATGTCCTGTCATTGAGAGGCAGTAGTTTAAGGACTAGATGGAGGGATTGAAGAGACAGAGAAGGCAAATTACAGAAGGCAAACAGGCGGAAATGAGAAACCCAATGAATGCAAGACCTAGACAGGGTTTTGAGGGAAATAAGAGTAGACTAGACACAGTTTATAGAGAGGTTGATTAAAGACACATTTACAAATACATGTAGGCTAAGATGTGATTAAATGCACTGTTACACTGCAGGGCTTGGTGGTCCTGTTACTTGTGTGGCTTATTGAGCTACAAGTGAACAGGCCATGCTTTAAAGGCAGGGTTAGTTATTCACAAGAACGTTTGCTAACTTCAAATCAAAACAGTATCCCTCCGCAGTGACGCCTCATACATTTAAACGCAGTGCGAAGCAAAGTGTAGTACTACGGCTTTGTTGTTGTGAGCGGTGTTCGCCACTTCGTTTATGTTCCTATTTACGGAGCAGGGCTGTGTAGAAGTACTGGATTGCTTCTTCAACACGCAGAGAGAACGCTAAGCTTGAAATGCGAAGAGATATATGTTGAATTTGACAAAAAGTTAGCTTACAATTAGCTTGCAATAGCTGACTATCTTAGCATGTTGAGCGGTTGTTCATTTGAGAGATTCTTAGGTTGAACAAATGTACAAGAAACCTAGAACAGCACACTCTACATAGTGAAGACGTCCAGCGTGGTCCTCAGTTATCTTCAAACAAACGGCCATATTAATCTTGATTGATTTAAACAGGTATTATAACAGGGTTCTTCTTCTATTTGTAGGCTCATCTGCAGCCACTATGTTGATATTTATCCTACCTGCTGCCTTCTACCTCCGCCTGGTCAAGTCAGTGCCATTCCGCTCCACACAGAAGATAGGGGTGAGTGTGAACAGGAATGCTAATACACATATATAATGGATGCATTACATTGCATTATGGCACACCAAGAAATGATTTTGCCCCAGCTCACTATTTATGTTAGAGACTCTAACCCCCCACCCCAATCTTTCTGCCTCCTAATTTCAGGCATTAGTCTTCCTGATTGTGGGAGTCATATTTATGATTGGCAGCTTGTCGCTCATCACACTGGACTGGATCTACAACTATTCCAACTCCGGCGGACACTAAATCCGTCCATCCTTTCCCTTTCCCAAACTTCCAAAATTCCCGACAAGACTGCGACTGTCCCACAGTCCCCCCTCCACCCCTACCTACCCACCTTTCATTCTGCTGATAAACCTGCCAACCGGGAATGTGGTTCTCCTGGTTCACTTGTGTGGTCCTACATGTGGACCAGGACCCTCGACGTGCCTACACTACATGCAGTGGATATAGACCTTGTCTTGTTTAACACACACACACACACACCCCTGAACTCGACCGTAACCTGCAAATAACTGTCACAGAGTGAATCCTATAGACGGCGGAGACACCTGGAACAGACAGTTGTCACAACAGACACGTTTTCATGCTGACCTGACTCAGCAGGATTCAGCAGTGCGTAAATTAAAACTTCACTTGAGGTTTCATGTCTAATGTGAAAGTAATGTCTACATCCTTTGTCAAGAGATGTTTAAAAAACTAAACTGACTGCGCTTGATGCTCTCAATGTTAAAGCAGTTAGCTTGTCTTGAACATGTATTATATTTTATTGCGACATTTTAATCATAACGTAATCCCATTTAAAGTGGCATATCGGATCAGTGCAAAGAGAACAACAGTCACATGGCCAAAGTCTTTTACAGTAGTCTGCAGATCTGAGTCGCACACAAACGCAGACACATCACGTCTTGCAGACAGACACACGGCCTGTTTCTGAGAAATTTCCCTAGCTTCTGACCTTGCTAGCGCCACACTCCCAGAGAAGTGATCTTCCTGGTCTTGTCTGTAAAGGCCCTGCATGCACAATGCATGCCAACAGGTGTAGATGGGAGTTCAGTATTACTGGCACAGAGAAACTAGGTTGACACTGAAGGAACAATTCACCCCAAAACAATAATTAGCATATGAGTTGACCTCCCCACCCATTGCCTGGAATGCCGGAAGAGACGAGGGATCAGTAATTGATAACACTCATTGTTTGTGTCAATAATTATTTATAATGTTTGAATGTACATAATGCAGTGAGGTGTATTAACTGAAATTAACTAGCTTTGTACAGATCTTCTTTAAAATCAGTTGACATTCTCACTAATTTGTGCTTGAAGAGGGCGATTGATCAGTTTCCACAGAAAACAAGATCAGGATCTCAGGAAAACTAAAGAAAAAAAAAAAGTGTGGATTATTCACAATGCTGTACACAGTGAGTGAATTTACTATACCAGCTATTTTTATCTTTTCATACATTAAACAGAATTACGCACATTTTTGTATGACCATACAGTTAAATCAAGAATTATATTATTATTTTTCATACAGAAAGGAAAAACAAAGTATATATACACTATAAAGAAAATATATTTTAGTGGGAACATACATTCAAAGGTAATGTATGTTCTGACTATTGCAAATATATTTCCTTTCTATATGGGAACACATCAAAATGTACAAATAATTTATGAATCTGCTTTTCCTTGAAAACTCTTCAAAAGTAACATATACTGTTAGTGGTAAGGCCTGCTCATATAGGGCAACTGGTACTGGTAATCTGGAAGTCAAATCGTCATACTTGGTTTTCTCGAGAGATCAAACTAAATATGCCTTACTTACTCAAATACAGTACTAACTTATATTTAGCCTTCCCTATTGTTGGTGCCTTAGGATGGCATACATAATCGTGCCATTCAATTGAATGGCGTGACCACGTGTTCCCAGAACCCCACATACAATAGATGAGAGCAGTGTCCCAGAGTGTTTTTACACGCTAGTGTGAATTCTCAGGGTTCTGGGGTTGCTACGTATAACATGATCATATAGGTTAAAGGTAATCAATAGATGTTTGAAAACAAATGCCTTCTCATTGGGGATATCACTCATTGCACTTCAATGGAGTAAAATTTCAATCACAGTTGATCTTTATCAACAAAGTTTCTTGTGTGGGCTCAACTCTTTTGTCAAACACCAGTAATTAACATTTCTAGACTCTCCTGTGCCCGTTAACAGAAATATTTTGTCATGTTGCATCCAGCCAAAGTGAACAGCCTTTACAGAACCTTTCCACATCTACATACATGCAGCATATATTACATATTTCAAATTAAATAGTGTATAATGTGCATGTTTTGGTCTTTTTGGACCACTGTATATGCTCTGTAAATAATCTTTATTATATGGTATACTTTACTGGCTTGAATGTCCTCACCGATCCAGTGATTTTAATATACTGTATTCTTCTATATATCGTGTTAGATTTTATTGTTTGCTTGTATGTTGCTAATGACAACAGATTGTTTGTCTTTATTGATGTTTGTAAATATTTCGAAAATCTGGTCTCAATCTCTTTTCATATTTTAATGGTAAGAAAGAAAATTAGGGTTTAATTTTAGGATTCAATACTGTCACGTTTCGGAACGTTTCAAGGTATTAAGCTGAATTTCGTTTGGGTTGTTTTGGGTATTTGGTTCCATGTAGATTTAATTGTGCTAACAGTAGATGTCAATGCCACGTGTATGCAGTATATGTTTGTTGCATGCCATCTTGCAAATAGATAGTATAGATATATAGATAGTTGCTATTATTAATTTCAACTTGTCTCGATCTCTGGTGAGGACCATACATTTGGAATTACAATAATGGCTGCCACAGGTCCAAATCTCATTAGTTAGTGTTCAATTATGGCTATGTTGTCTGATTTAATTACTCAAATGTATTATTTCTCTGCGTTAAATGTCTCAGAACAATGTCAGAAAGCCTATATTGTGTTGCCACAAATCAGAACACTTAATGATTGCAGCTTTAACACATCAAAGATCTTGTTCTGCAGAATGTTACGATGGTGAGTTTCAAGTTTTAAATACATTTTAAAATCTGTTAGCTCATACACAGTTTTACACTGTTTATTATTTATACATTAGAAATGTGCACAGGTATTTTGTAATGCTTTATAGTTCTAACCTGTAGGTGTTCATTGAGAGTTACAATACTTGACTTCAACCCCCTCCATATTACTGGGTGGTGAGGCTACCAAGGTTCTGCAAAAACAATCCCTGCCATATTTTGCTTCATAGAGTGGCCTTTTCTGTGTGTTACTGCTGTCACAAAAATTATTTTATAATATTAATTGTGTTGCTTATTTCATGGTTTTACTTGAAGTAATTGATGTTTTCATGTTTTTGAAAGGTAGAACAAACTATTCCTACCCAGTCAAGATTTGATTATGGATTTTGAAATTAAGTTCAGACCAAGTGCAGGGGTCTCTCAACAAATTGCTGTTTAAAACAACCTGAAATGTTTTCCACTGTTCTTCATACTTTAAGTTACAGGCGTGGTTTTAGCTTCAGTGTTAAGTGGCATTAGCATGTATCCGTCTTAAGATTGTTTATTATGAAAGTAAAAATGTGAGCCCTATACTACCCATGAAAAATATACTTTCAGTGACTCACTGCCCTGCTGATCATGTTTGTCGATTCCCATGAAACATCATTTGAATTTTGTCCAAGCAAAGGTTATTTTATTTTTGTATTAGCTACACCCTTTCATTATCATGAACAATAAAAATGTGAAACTGACCATGTTTTGATGTTTTTTTTTTATGATGAAGAGTTTGGTTTATTTCACAGTGCAGTCTAAACTGCTGTGTGTTCACACATCATCCTTCATAGCACAAGAACAACAACTGCATGTGCTCATGCCTTATACTCATGTGTGTATCGCCCTTATTTGGACACGGTTAACAAATAGACCTGTGTCAACCAGTGCAGCATGTTCCCAGACCCACAACTCTGGCTTGCAAGAGAATGGCCCAACCTGTCTAGCTAGCACATACTGCTTACATGTAACACCTGCCTGCCATGTTCCCAGGTGATCTAGTCAAAGCCAGGAACTGTCCCCCTTGTGATACACACACCGTCACACCTTCACACCGTCAATGATGAAAACATGTCCAAATACTTCATTGTATTCTTTTGAGGAATGTGCATTTGTATCAAATGTTTTACTGACTTGCCCTACATTTTTTATAAATAATTGATACTTTACTCACCACCATTATTATTCTTAATAATAATAATAATAATAATATTAGATAAATAAAAATATATGTACATGGGCTTTTTATAGCCTCTTTTAGGAAAAAAGATAATACCTTAGACAAACCACTACTATTTCCTTTTACTTTATTTTACTCAATAAATATTTTGTTTAATTGAGACAAGTAGACCTGCCTTTATTTTTTAATGAAGTAATACATTTAATTACGTGGATCTTGAATGCAGTGAGTAATGTTTAATACAGAATATGGGTTCCAGACTTCCATCCTTATTACAATTATATTCTTATATAATGCAAGATAGCAGCAGGTCAGTCTCACATTCTAATTAAATATATAATAAATATTAAATAAACATTTAAGGCTTTGATCTGTCTTTAAACATTTTTATTGCATTAGAAAATGTAGACATTTTAGACTTCTAACACTGCATAACAATATATATCTGGCAAAATTAATCTAATCTAATTTTAATAAAATCCATGCTAGACACACACAATGGGAAATATAATTGGTATCCTTTGTATGTGCAAATATATAATTCCACATATTAGGTTATACACACTTTATAAACAATCGTGTATTAGCACATCTTAACAGAAGCATCAAATCAATTGTTGATTGTGAAAACACTTTACTCAAGCCTGCACATGCATAGTGACTCATACAGCACACCGTGTTTCCCATAAAATGTTTGGCATGAAAAGGTGTGTTGCTGTTCTTTTAAACTACCCACCTACTCCAAACTTACCTACCTTTCCATCGTTACACCTCTATTTCTCTCGCTCCTTATCTTCTGCCACTCCTCCCTAACGCTCTGTACTCCACAGTCTATCTGCTACTCTCCCATGGTTTCATAAACTCTCTAAACCTCTGATGAGGATTAACTGTACTGCTCAGTAAAGGGGGGAAATTCCAGGAATACTGCCACTCTTAATAACCCGATGTTCGTGTGGGAACCAAACCAACACTCCAGCCCGCCATCACATTGCATACAAACAAACCCTGAACCTGTTGTGCACAGCGTCAAGCATAGAGCTAGCAAAAGTAGTGTTAGTTTTGTATGCATTAAAATGGAAGGACACAATTGAACGCAGGCTGTGCAATTGATTTGGGTAGGGAAAGTTACAGTTAATTGAAATATAAACCTGGCCTGCAAAGTGTAATTGGAAGTGTAAATGAAAATGAAGGGACAACAATTTAAGCATGGGTGTAATACACAAGGTAATTTTAAATGGCTTCCCACCAGTTATATCATTCAGAAATGCACACAGCGCATATATGAGAGTGCTTCTCTGGCTTCTGTATGTTTGGACGATGTTCTCAAAATTACACTTTCCTTTTTCAGCTTAATGATTAAACAGTACAATAAATTCAGTACGGTGAATTGAGTTTTAATATTCAAATGGTAATCAAAATCCACAAAAAACAACAGAAAAACATTTGGATATATCTGTGTGTACTTGGGTATGCACCCTTTCTGCGGCCCCATCGAAAGAATACGTCATAGGAGCAGTTACCTTTAATGTCACTCCTCTGGAACAGCAAATTGAGGGAAGTGTGAACCATTCTCACAGAGTTGTCATACAAAGGCGTAGTAAATTACGGTACATGTTGTTCTAGTACGCCAATAGATTGCCAATTTGTTGCTGGTGCATTGGCATACAGATAATTGTTGTTATGAGCTACAGCTGTGTATTATCTACTAGGATACAAAGGGCAAGTTATTTAGCTGTTCTATAACTGGTGTTTTATATAGTCCCACCTAGTTACATTAGATCTTCAGTACCTTGTTATGGCAATAGCACTGACTGGATCAAATTTGACAACACCAAATGGACAATAAACATGCTTTGTAGTGATGTGTGCAGAGGATTGTGGAGTAAGGATGCTGATCTGTCTTTAAGATGGAACACAGGCTCATATAAGCTGCTGTGTGGCTGTGTGGAGGCAGGACACATCTCCTGGGTACATTAGAATCTCTACCGTGAATTAAACCCTTCCATGTACACGTGTTACAAATTATTATGCTAATTCTATTTTAGGTTACTGCCATACAAATTCATCAGATTAAGAGAGCAGCTGCCAAACTGCCATTACAAAGCAGCAAACAGGTATATGAAGCTGCTGGTGCCTCTGGAATCCGGCGAACAGCAAGATGTATGATCGTCCAGAGTCTTGCAGTTGTGCATAAACCTTCTATTCGGCCACCTCTAACCAATGCTCACAAGCAGAAATGGTTTCAGTGTGCCCAGAAATATATGAAGACTAACTTTCAAACAGTCTTGTTTGCTGATGAGTGCCGTGCAACCCTGGATGGTCCAGATGGATGGAGTAGTGGATGGCCACCATGTCCCAATAAGACTGCGACGTCAGCAAGGAGGTGGCAGAGTCATGGTTTGGGACGGAATCATAGGGAGAGAGCTGGTAGGCCCATTTAGGGTCCCTGAATGTGTGAAAATGACCTCAGCAAAGAATATAGAGTTTCTGATGACCACTTTCTTCCATGGTACAAAAAGAAGAACCGTGCTTCCGTAGCAAAATCATTTTCATGCATGACAATGCACCATCTCATGTTGCAAAGAATACCTCTGTGTCATTGGCTGTTATGGGCATAAAAGGAGAGAAACTCATGGTGTGACCCCCATCCTCCCGACCTAAAACCCTATTGAGAACCTTTGGAGCATCCTCAAGCAAAAGATCTATGTGGGTGGGAGGCAAAAATACTGTTTTCATTGGGTGGTTTATTCAATGAAATTCAAGGTATACCTTAACAGTTGATAACTTAAAAATTATACTGACTGTCATTTCCATAGATTATTTAGGAAAGTATGTGTAAAATATAATTTGCATAATAATTTGGAATGTGGTGTATACAGTGCATGATCTGGAATAGCAAATTGAGGGAAATGTGAATTTGAAACAACTGAACATTTTCACAGAGTTGTCATACAAAGGCGCAGTCATTTATGGTACATGTTGTTCTAGTACGCCAATAGATTTGTTGTTGGTGCATTGGCATACAGATAATTGTTGTTATGAGCTACAGCTCTGTATTATCTATTAGGATACAAAGGGCAAGTAAAACTGTAAACTAAACCAATATACCAAAACAGACTCACGGCTAACCGATACCTACTCTTTAAGGACAGAAAACAACTTTACTTATAAACAAGTTAACATAACATAATATTTTATAATGAGGTCTTCTTTGGTATCTTGAGGCCCTAGCTTGGGCACTCTAGCTCCCCCAATGTACTGGGGTCCAAATGTCTGCTTTCAGTATAAATACACACATATAAATGCTCACTGCTCCCTTGAGGGATGGGTTAAATGCAGAGGATCAATTCTGCTACATGTATGTGTATGTGACAATAAAAGCACATTTACCTTTATCCTTACAACCGTGTTGTGTTGTGAGTGTGCAAGCACACTCACATACGCACACTTAAAGAGTGTTTCAATACTACACACTGCAGTCACTGTTAGATAATGTAAACCAGTAGATAATATCAAGGACATTTCAGTCCACAGCTAAGTTATCATCGTTGTTATACAAACACACAATGACAGGGCCAATGCTTTGCTCAGGTTTCCTTGCCACCGTCAGAAAGAAAACAAAAGGGATTTTGCACTTTCACTGGCATTTGATCTTAAAGTTTTTACCATGAAGGTGCAGTTTGCACGTTTTTTGCAGTTTGATATGCAGTTTGCACATCTTTGATCAAATGTGCTTGTGTGTGCTTCACACAAGCTGGAGGAACCTCGTTGTATATGTGTAGACCTGACTGCTATAGTGTAGTGCCAGGCCACAAACCTACAAGCCTAGAGAGCTTTTAGTTCTGAATGTGCACTTCATGTACACATGGCTGTACGAGGGAGGGTTGAGAAGGTGTAAGGAGTAGAGAAGAGTGCTGGCCCCACTCTGGGTTTCATAGACAGAGCGAAACAACAGTACTCACTGTGAGGAGCGCTGCATACTCTTTCATCCCAAATGTCCTCTCAGCTCACATCGCTTGTTTTGAATAAGCCCTGCAGGTGCACATCACACGCACATTCAGGGAAAGGGCAGCGTCTTTGCTATGTGTGCAAACAGTGGCCTCTGACTGCAGATTCACCATGACCATGTGAAACACGTGAAGGAATTAAAGGCATGCTGCTTGCCTGGTTATCTGCTATCTGAGCTCTAAGTGCTGTTATCTATTGTGATATAAGAATACCCTTTACGGGTTTCACATTTTTTCCGTGGTATGGAACCAACACAGCCACGGTTAGGGAGCATAATTCCTTTACAGTTAGATGCTTTGTTCAGGTTAGTTTAAAATAACAATAAATAATTGTATTAAATGAAAAGAGAAAACAAAAAAAAAGCAAATGATAAACGAATACAATAAATAAAAAGTGGGTCGATGGTTTTAATTCTAAGTAAGACATGTAATACAAAATGGTTATCACACTGAGAATGTATGCCGCTATGTAAGATGCCATCTGTACCCTTGGGCAAGGCACTTAACCCCAATAGTGTTGCACAGGCAACCTTTCCAGCCTGGGTTAATGCAGAAGAAACATTTGTAAGCAATAGATCCATTAGTGTGTGTGATGGTTTAGTCTTTGTTAATTAGTGTCCTCCTCACTAAAGAAACTGTCAATAGATCACAGAGAAATCAATTTATGTTCCATTGATTCACAATAGCAGTAAATCACACATTTCTTATTAATCCAGGAAATGCTCCCACAAAAGAACAGTATTGCAAATATGATTTTGCTAACAATATATTAAAAGTTCTAATAGATATGCAATATAGTCATTTTATTATTTCTTCTTTCATTTTGCACAATAGAACAGACACAATTGTTATTACTAAAATGGAACCTAATATGTCTTGATGTCATCATATCATTTCAAATCATCGATTTTCCTTATAAAACCTTCCTTATCTGCCACTCCAACATGTTCAGAAAAAACTAAAGGATGTAGTATGATTACCGGGAAATCTGAAACCTTTTGTATGAAGGCACTGTTATCTAAAACAACTGACCATTGTTACTTGCTGGAGGATGTCCAGTATATGATATGGTATGGGAAAAGAATGCAGGAGAACGAGACAGGATCAAGCAGGAATTCATTCAGTGAACCAATGAGGGCACCAGGCCTCATGATGGTACATCATTAAAACAAATGTTGCAGCGCCACAATGATACAGCTCAATTCTAAACAAATTGAGTCACTGTAAAGAATACGTTGCCACGTTAGTACACATTTGTTTGCTCAGCTGAAGGCCTACCTTTTATGTTTTCACCTGAAACTTTTGTTCTACTGTCCTTTCTGCAGGATATGGCACACAACTTTCAGTCTGCCATGACTCAGCAGAATTAATTGAATTCATTGTCAAGAATTTGACTGAAGTTACTTAAATCAATGAAAGTAGAAGGACAGGTTTATCCCATAATCTGCAGGCAAATCTACAGTATACAGAAAACTCAAGTCCATTTGTTGATGTCTAAGCAATCAGCTTTGACAAAGTAATTATCTTCTCTCCAATGCAGCATTAAATACAATGACTATGTCTGTACAGTGACAGGGCATTTTACTTTAACGTCTTTCTAGAATTCCCTTCATGGCAAGTAGTGTTAAAGTAATTATACAGTGCTAGGCAATAGATTACACAGTATATTGACAGATCTTGCTTTTGTCTGAAAAGAGAAAATTTTTAAATGTAAAAAACAATAAAACAAATTAAGGTTTCATAAAAGCAGTATCACAATAAAATGTAAATGCTTTTCAAACTAGTTGTGGTAGCCCACTAGTTGGATAAATTATTTTGCAGCTGGAAGTTGCCTCTTTCAATTCCAGCAGCTATATTATACATTTCAAAAACCTTTAACCTGAGAACTGATGTGTACCGTTCCAACAAATGATAGGAATTTCTGTCCCCAGGATGTAAAATAAAAATTATTAATTGTAATATCAAGTAGTGTCCTGTACATTAATCGAATTGCAAAACATTTGAAACAATAATAAAAACTATGTAGAACACTAAATAAATTTCATTTGTTTCCTGTCCCGCTCTCTAACATTATTTTACCATGAAATATAATGACTAAAATCTTTCAGATTTTGTTTTGTTTATTTTTGCATTGTTGCGTGACTCCTTATTACATGTATACTTTTAATACATTTGAAGAAATCTTTAATAGTTTAGTTAAAATACAAATGTTATTCGTATACCCACGTTTTCACTCAGTCCTGTTACCATAAGAACAGGTTTCCAATATGAATACCATATTTACAGGGAGCTCATCCACACAGCACAGGGGTGTAGCCATGTGGGGGCCAGGGGTGGCCAGTGCCACCCCAATACAATCACTGGCCATCCCACTGGTCCCCCTCATGAGTCACATAACATACTAGCCTATGTATAATATGCTACTGAAATTCTGTGTAATAACATGCTTCCTGCAATATAGTTGCATGCATGATTCTCAGGCCAACGCATTGAACACATTGTTCACGTGATCACGTGTTTGCCATCTTCATAGTAGCCTACTCCCAGATGTTTTTTTGCTGAGACATTAACAGACAAAGGTTGTTCCAAACACGGTGCTAAGCAACACCACAATAAACATGAAAGCGGACATAAGAAACAAATAATTTCAAAGACATCCGAAAAGCAAAGCTTCTAAAAATTGATAATTTATGTAGGTTTGAGCAAGTGGTCCTACTGTATGGAGCTCAATGGGACAGAGCAGCAGGAGTGTGCTCTTATGAAGTTAATCTTCATCTAATGTATTTATTTTTTACTATTAACCAATGCAGTTATCACTTGTCAGTACACTTGTCACTTGCAACTTTGAGCTCAAATCAAAACAGTATCCAGTATTCCTCCGCCGCGCTGCCTCACACATCGAAATGCGCTGTGAAGCAAAGCGCAGTGCTACGGCTTTGTTGATATATATAGGATTCTTTTTTCAACATGCACAGATAACGGTAAGCTAGGGAAATTCTAGGAGATATTTGGTGGCAATAACTGACTTTACCTTTAAGGTAGGTAGAAATACTAACTCTTTTGTGTTTTGTAATTGTAATAAAATATCAATGTTAGACTATAATACAATAATATGTCAGATTCCTATGTGTACATGGGGTTTATATGTAATAAAAGTTATTACAAACAATCCAACAGTGTCTTGGTAGTTCTAGTGTTAAACATGTTTTTTAAATTAGAATTAGGTTAGAGTCCCACCAAACGCCTGGGTTGGAGTCCCGATGGGTTAGAATCCCATCAAAAGCAATATTTGGGTTGGAATATTTGGGTTGTAGTCCTGGTGGGTTAGAGTCCCACCAAACTCCATTACAGTAA
>JAODTR010060219.1:5000-13759 GCA_025399935.1 Amblyopsis rosae
ATTGCATCTGTTTCAGTCTGTCTTTGGGAGTTGGATGGATACGGTAATGCGCTGTACAGCATCGCAGCCGTCGCTGTTATGGATGTCTGACGCTAGCAAAACACGGAGATTCAGTTAGGTAAAGTTTGCAACGTTATTGTTCTTGGCATTCACCTTCATGTATTCATCGTACTGCAATTTGTGATGTTTTTTCAGGTGGTTGAACAAGTTAGTTATGTTGCTGTCTGGTGCAGACACAATTCGAAAGCACTCTTTGCATACGACTTGTTCTTGCTTAACATCACTTGCCCTAAATCCAAAATATTTCCAAACAACAGACGATGATCCCTTTCATCGATGGAGAACATCAGTGATGGAGCTCCATGGCTACTACTGCTATTTATAGAACATGCTCTGTGGGCGACTCTCATCATCCCTGCGGGGGGCAAACCAGGTGTCCGCGGGCACCGTGTTGGCTACCTCTGCTCTAGTATGTTATCTTGAGTTGCATCTATAATACAACTTTGTTGTGTTTACATGTACAGTGTGTTGTAGGCCCATATCTATTGTTTTGGTGGATTAGGCTACTGTGCATTATGTTCATGAAATTAACTGTATAGCTGTAGCTGTGTAGGTATTGAATAATGCTGTTTACCAGGGTGATAGTGATAAGAATATGTAGTTAATGTTAACAATTGTAATTCTGTAATTACATACAAATACTGCGATAAATGCCCTTCTTTACATTTTAAGCACCTGCCCCTGTGGATCTCTCTGCACGGCCCTGGACAAGGACACACTGACTCAGATGAATCAAATGATCTAGATTAGGGATGTCACGAAAACTGATCGTCCGGTACCAAGCCGAGGCCAAAATTCAGAGAAACATGACGGTACTCGTTTTTGTACAGTACCATAGGTACCGGAAATCCAACCTGGACACGTACCATGGAAGTGTAGATGCAGCTCCGCCTCCACTCGTCGAAAAGAACAGCACAAAAATCAGTAGCGTAAGCTATGAAAATGGTGCCTTCGAACAGTCCAGCCAGTTTCCTGTTTATAAAGATTTTACTGGCTGTGTAAAATGTTAACAGTTCCGCAGTTCCGCTATTGTCATGTGACATCAATGGTTTTAATAAACAAATTTTATCGCCTGGGATAAGTGAAACAAAATCAGCCTTGACGCGAATAAAATATGTAGGACTACGTTGCATATTTGAGTTGCAAACATTCACGTGTGTATGCTGGAATTTACTACAATGCATTTAAATTACACAGGCATCTTCTTTGTTAATGCCAAAAATGTTTTTGAGGTACAGTAGCCTAAACCACCACCCTCTCAACCCACCAGTGTATACGCCATTAGATATTTAGACCTTTAAAATGATACCCATCAGAGACTGCAGCAGGAGAGGCATCACAGTGTGAAAGGGTTTTTCATCACGATGGATTTGGCGAGAAGCTCTTCATCGGAGACTCTCCCACCTTCCCTCCAATTCTGCTCTAGTCCCTGCATGCTGCATGGCTTCCCGTTGTTCTCGTTTTTCATCTGATCACTTCATTTCTGTTAATTTTTTCCTCCTGTTTGTTGTCTATCTTTGCGGTGCCAGTCTCTTGCATATACGCTCGCTCTCTCATTTCACTTCTCTCTCTCCCAACTCACACAACAACAGCCTTTTTATATTTCCTCACATCTCTCCCTCAGAAATGACATGATCCCTGGTGCTTATCAAGTGACGGGGGTGAGGGTGGTTCACATGGACGAATATTTGCAAGCCTGGGTTACCTCTGCATATGAGGGTTTATCTCATCTCTTCAAATTTAAAGATAATAAAATATTGAATCTGTCCGGAGCGATTTAGAGGGTGGACTTAAATTTTAACTTCTCTCAGCCGTCATAAATATAAACGTGTTACTAAGATGTTCAATTTTGGTGGTGTGTGATGAAGTCTAAATGTGCTGACATAACACATGCAGTTGACGGCTAACTTTACATAAACTAAATTCTAAAAGGCAACCCCATGGGCGTCTTTAAATAAATGGATATATTGCATTACATTTTCATAAATAAAGGCATACATGTGGACCAATAGGGAGTCTCCTGTTGGTTCTACCCCTCAAAGTGGGGTTTCACAAATGGTTTTGAGGCAAATTCATTATTCCTCTATAAAACAAATGTACGTCTTGATACATCAGGCCGTAAATAAAGGCTGTAGCCATTATTGCCGTCAAAA
The DNA here is from genome assembly GCA_025399935.1 of Amblyopsis rosae. Classification (NCBI taxonomy): domain Eukaryota; kingdom Metazoa; phylum Chordata; class Actinopteri; order Percopsiformes; family Amblyopsidae; genus Amblyopsis; species Amblyopsis rosae. The sequence goes on from JAODTR010060219.1 coordinate 7,214, forward strand.
TACATCATATATAAACTTTTCCTGTAGCATTGCGCAGTAAAAATAATGATACATGATGCCAGTAAGTTCATTGTTTCATTTTAGAATTTGTTTGCCACACATTTAAATAGTGGAATTAGTGTGCATACATAAGGAGTTTATCATTTCTGGAGCTTGGTGTAACAATAACAAATAGTTTATGAACAAGTCAAATATATGAGTCTGGCTGGAATGGAATGTGATTATGTGATAATTTCCCCAGTGTATAATATCCAAAGCTCAAGGTGTCAGAGTTGTTCTTTCACTGGCTGGAATAAATTAGAAGACTCTCAAGATGAAAGCTGTACCTGGGGATTACAGATGACAGTGGGTGAAATAACATCAGAAATAATTTCTGCTGCAGTTGTGTATTACTTGTAACTTTTTCTTGTGAACTTATGACTGTTTTATGATTAATGTGAATTAGATGATTAATTATGTATGATGTAGGCCTAGCCTGAGCAGTATGCTAGTGTAGTCTTATTTTACACCAGTAGGTTACAGTAATTTGAGATTGTACTTGCAGGCAATGCATCATACTTGCTTATTTCATTGTATATTCAATTGTTTAATTTATCAATGTAACATAGAACACTAAATACAGATAATCAACAACAAAATGTTCTGATTATTTACATAAGCCGTACAGCCTGATAGAAAATGTTAAAATACTTGTATTGAATATGTTAAACATGTGACGAGATGAAGACCATACTGTTTCCAAACATTATATGTAGATAATATTCAAAGGCACAATGTTTACTTGGCATGATAGTCTTGTGAATTTCCACAGAATTAAACCATGCCCCTCGACAGTGGGCCTTCAGTGTCACCACAGCATATTATTTCAAGTGTGAATCACAGCGCTTTTGAAGTGGCCACGCCTTTAGCACATATGTCTCTGTGTGATCTGGGCCAATAGCGTTCAGAACCGGTGCGCAAAAGTTTAACAATTGCATAGACTACTAACCTCGCATCATAATGCATAACACAGTAGGCTACAGCCTGGTCTACATATTGGCCTGACTTGTACTACTAACACTGCAATAGTTTATCAAAACGCTCGATCGTCAGGCCTATTTTTAGGTTTCCACAAACGCATAAAACAACCTTGCATGTTACCTCTAAATGCGACATGCAAGAATCTCGCCAAACAGACCAAGCATAACATATATATATATACTGTATATATGTATATATATATATATTAATTAAAGGACACATTCCATGAAAACCAAGTATTTCTACTTGTTTTTGAAATTAGCAATGTCGATGTGACACATAAGTACAGTAGTAAGCCTTTCAAAGGGGACTGTTAGCTTCCTGGTCTGTATTGGATAAAAAAAGGAGAGAGGTGGGGAAACAGGCGAACGAAAGAAAAGTGTGTATGTTACGTAGATTACTGATTGGTAACACCCCTATGAGGATATGGCCAGCTACGTAGTATTCAGCAAAATATACAAGGCAATGAACTAATGTTAATCGCCAGTACACAAACCGTAAGTAAATGTTTAATGTTCAATATTTGCAGGTGACCAAATCTGTAAATCTAGTTTTTGATACAGTAACTGGTAGGCTACCGTATAATATGCAGGACAGGCATATTATCAAGAGTGATGCACTGTGCACTTAAATAACTACGTTAGATTAATATAGGCTATTTTTTCAGAAACAGTAAACGGATTAGAAATAGGCTTCTTAAATAATGTGTTGATTTACTTAACCTAAACATTGCTCATTGAAAAAGACGCACTCGGATTGCCGTTTTTGGTACTACGAGTAATAAAGCTTTTATCTTGGTCAGTGGTCGGTCATATCATACAAAACATTTAACGTTATGTCCGTGATAATAACAATGATAGAATATGTCTTTGTTTAACTTTAACATTTATTTTTTAATCAAATATCACTTTGTGGTGTTGCTAGGAGCTATAGCAGCTAGCTACCAATCTGTCCAATAACCCTGTGGCAAGTGGATGCGGCTTGATGCTATGTAACCCTTCCTTTATTAATTCATTCATTAATACACGCTTATGAGCACACGGCTGTTTAGCGGGCAAGGATGGCTGCGATGTTGTGCTATAATATAATTTAACCTTCATTCATGAAATAATATGCTTAGTAGATACATGGCTGGTTATCAAAACGTAACACTCCCTACACAGGGCTGTGTGACTAGCTGCTGCTGTGTTTGTTAACACGAACAATTAACAACATTCTGCCGCCTGTATCCTTTACTGTAGAATAGGATGGCGAGGCAGAATTCATGCGCAATATTAATACCTTCAAAACACTGCTGAATATTAGCATGTGGTTCAAAATCAAAACCCATAAAACTATGTTCATTCCGCGTTTTGCCACTGTATGAGTACTAGCAGTGTTGCCAACTCTTTTCCAATGAAATTAGCTAGCTTTAGCTCCTCCAAAAGTCGCTAGAATTTGCCATATGACGTCATGCGCTCATTTGCATATTGACGGGTCATCGCGTATTAATTTGAATCCTCCTGCCGGCCCCACCACACACACAAGCACAAGTTACTGACGGTCTGATCACGGCAAAAGAAAGGGAGGGAATCCGGCGCTGCCGGACTGCGATTACTCTAAGCAGTATATGAGAATACATTGAAAAATTCCTGCCTTTTCCCTGGTCTGACTAAATCGCTAAATTTGTTGCTAGCCGCTTTTACAAATAAAGTCGCTAAACCTAGTAACTCTGAGTACTAGCAGTCTAGTACTAGAAGTCAAGAAACTGTCAACAAGTGGAAAAAGGCATGAAATGACTCCTTTAATGACAAAAACTTTGCTCGTGGTCCTTAACCTCTACCTCACCCAAATAAGGCTTATCGGCAGTGCAGCTATGGAGTTCATTCCATCCATTCATGCCAATCTGTGCGTCTGTGCCCTCCAACTCCTGATGTGTGGCCGCTCTCAGTAATCGGCCTTAACTATCCTCATAGATGAAAATAAAGCTGCCTAGTTCAAAAACTCTGCAATCCCTTTCAGGCACATTTTTCATATCCATCTCCAGTTGGAACTCCGAGTTGAGAAGATAGTTCAAAATCCATCGTCAATTTACAGTATGGTGTCAGCGTCAAAGTCATCATGATGCTCAAAAATACCTCTTGATGCTCAAATTCCTCCCCAAAAATGCAATGCTGACTACAAGATTAATATTGTCGCCTCTACTGCTGGCACCGCTTTCATCTTGTCTTACCGATAGCTCCCCTGAAATTATGTGAATATCAATCGTTTCATAATTCTTTTCTTTTGTCTCACTTTTTGCTCTTTGTGTCCCATGATACTGTAGTATTACAGTAGATCAAATTTCAGTGGCCAAATGTTTTTATTCTCACTTGAAGATGGTAGCATTCAGGCCTTTAACTTTCGATCCTCTGCTACTCAACTTGTTTGTCTGTAAAGCTACGCAGGTCACAAGTACTCACCATTATATGGCATTCACACAGTCAGCATGAGTCACATGGTAGGGCATTCTCTATTAGTCGAGTGATGTTGAAATTCATACAGAAAGTCCCACCTCCATTCCATATCAAACTGCGATTGGCTAATGTCAACTATCATGTCAAATATGCCGCTATTCACTTGTAAGGTATTACATATGTGTATTGAATGCTTAGACAGCAGTAACATAGTTGCTGTTCACGAAAACGTGATTAGTAAATTTTCACCCCATTTGCCTTCATATAATGTAGCTTAGCAATGTTAATTGTCAGAACAGTCTGCTGCTTACTAAAAGGTCTCTCTTTCAGTAGCTCTGTTGTTTTGGTTTAGTTTTCAAATCAGATCATTAATATACATGTGTGTGTATATATAATATATACTATATTTTATTTGGGGTATTCACTAAATACCTAGATGGTCCTGAGGGCTCCCCTGTGAATTTACAAGCACAATAGATGTTCATTTTTGAGAATGCATATGGAAAAATAATTCAGGAGCATTTCTTAGCAACATTCCCAAAAAAACAAATTTAACCTCTGTGGTTGAAGGGCTGTTTCTACCTAGAAAACACAAACATGAATATCAAAAGTGCAGTAGAGCCACGCATGTTAGAATTGGTCCAGATAGGTAATTTTAAAGTGCCCTCCATTCCCATATGTTTCACTTTACTAGTTTTGAAGTGTATACAATCAATGGGTGCAGACATTGAGCACATATTACATTACACAGCACTCCAATGATAATAAAACTTTCCTTTTTGCTCTCACAGCAATAACGACATCTAAACTGCACAGCACAAAACAAGCCCACAGCAGTGTCAGTTCCATCAAAGGTAATTGATTCTACTATGTCTTCATTTCCAAGGAGAAACACATTGGACTATGAGAGGGTTGAGGGGGTTTGGTTTATGAAGTGAGAGCAGGGCTTTGAGTGTCACAGGTTGGGAAAAAATCATCACACTCCCAGTGCCACAGACATAAAAGCAAAGAAGTATAGAGGTTTGTACTCAAATAGATTATGTCTATGGCTATTGACTTGACAAGTGTGTGTTTCATAGTAGGGTCACAATTTTAGCTGCATGTAATTTTTCTATATTGGGCTAAAGGAATTTAACCTTGAGGCGTCATCAATGGCATAGTGATGATAGAAAACACATTTACCCCATTGTGACCAGCGCAAAGCATGCCGCAGGTTCTTTTCTTAGTGCACCTGCATTTATTGCATACCTACAGGACAACATGCATATATGTGTTTGTGTTAAAAGTAAAAATAACCATCCAGTCTCTGTGTGCCACACACTTAATTGCTTTTTTTCCCCAGCTAAAATGTGAGGCCCAAAGGGGATAATAATGAAGCAATTTATGAATAGAAAATAGAATTGTCAAAAACCCAAATAATATTTTATATAGACTTAAAAAATATATAAAAGATAAAAGGGTTCCTTTCCAATCATAAATATTTTATTTGAAGTTGTGTTAAGTATTGGGTACATGCTTATTTGCTGAATTAATTGAGTAGCAAACATTTAGCATTTATCTACCTATCAAGTTTTATTAGGCCCACAAGATACACATACAGTACCGTACACACAAATGATACACATAGATGAACTCACCCACCTCTTAACATTTACCGCCCCAGGCTATGCTTTGTAGTATGATGAAGTCCAATAGAGCCCAGTGCAGACAGGTGGCCTTTTTGAACTCATTAATGTGTTCTAGGAAGCCTGTACCTGCTTTTTAACTAAGCACCCATCTTCTTTCCTGTCTACTAACCTCGGTGTGCCTGTGTCTGTGGTGTCCAGCTGGGGGCTATGATAACCTAACCTCAGCCTAGTTAAATCAGCTTAACTCACCCTGTGACAGAAAAAATATGTGGCTTTGTTGAAGAGAAAATATTTTTCCTTTTGCTCTCACTTTCTCTCTCTCTTTTCATTCTGGTGAATAATGTGCATTTTGGCTTTAGGCGTATAATCCAGACCCTCTTCTGCATGTGTTGGCTTGCTTTAGAACTCCTTTTCCCCCTTCTACCACAGTAGTGCACATCAATAAAGGTAAAGCTTTGTCTGGTCTTTGCAGCCCCCAGCCTACTGTGAATCCCCTCCACCCTCAAATAATAGTAAAATGATTTCCTCAGCATTTGATTTAGTCATGTCAAAAGGCCAATGAAATGAACCTCGCTGACACCAAATCCCTCAGAGCCAGAAAATTGGAACTAAACTTATTTAGTATTAACTGGAGCTTTAATGTCACATCTTCCCGCCACCACCAGACGGCTTTTCTGTTCACATTGTTGCTTTCTGCTTTGTAGCAGGGAAGCATGTGCTTTTTTCTTGATAGGGCCTTTATTGTTATCCATTTAAGATCCGTCTTGACCCTTTCCACCTTTTTATAAAGGGAAGGATACATGCAGTTCTTGAATGTCAGCTCTTCTAAACTTTAGAATTCTAAACTTTAGTTTAGAAGACCGGTAGATATTTTAACCAGCATCAAAATGATACAGGTGAGTTCAGAATTGGCAAACATGTTTGCTTTAACATTGAATGTTGAACGTTTTGTGTAAACATTTCAAACATATTAGATTGAAACTGCCGCCCTTCGTCCAGTGTCAGTGTGTTCGCTAAGAACTATACCTCCTCAAATAGTTTGCTGTGAGCTCAAGTACGGAACTGAACATTTTTCATTAACTCTAAACGCACCTCTGTTCCGCTATTGTCATGTGACATGAATTATTCGTTGTGATTGGTTACACCCGTTTCATTTCTTGGCAAAGTAGGTAGTCTATACATTGACACAAATTCATGAATGTAGTTGGCTGGAATTATGCAGTCGTCAGGAGAAATACCTTTACCTAAACAATAGAATATAGCCTACTAATTGGCCTTTAGGAACCTGTATCAGCTGTCGCTTTCTGCTCTATACACGCACTTAACTTATGTCCTATGTCAGCAACGTGTACAGTATTATCACGGTCAGAAAAATGATCGAGGTAATTTCCATATATCACACGATAAGGCGATATAGTAATTATCGCGACAGGCCTAGCGGTAAAAGTCATGACAGGCGGGGG